>QRFJ01000152.1:674767-778769 GCA_006176705.1 Cocos nucifera
TATTTATGAATTGAAAGGTCTCATATCTACCAATTAAAAAGTGACGTATTTCAGGAAAATATATCTTTGCATCTATTCATACTCTATAAATAAAGAGCCTTAGGATGGAAAACAGTAATATTCTCTCTTTTGTCTTAGAAACTTTGTTTTTCTTTCTAGCTTCTATATAGTCTTCTAGAGAGTTTTTAGGAATCTCTTTAGAAATGCTATCTACAGAATTCCATAAGAATTTGTTGTATCCTAGGGTGATTTGCTACGAAATAGTGAGAAAATTTATTTGAGTGGGGGCAAATATCACCTTAAAAATAGCAATTTATGATCCTTAAAATCTTAGATTTTTTTTTGAAAAAATTTTATCCAATTAAACTACTCCTCCCTAATATGGGGCCCCACCTCACCTCTGCTAATAGAGCCCCACACCCTTTGTCATTCGTGATGGCCTTGTGCACTACCAAGAAGCTTATTTACTACTACACCACTTGTTTCACTTCCAACTCGATCACATCATTAGAAAGCTCATCCAATTCAGTCGCCCATCTGCCTCTCTCTCACTATTCATTAAGCTCTCCATGACTACAATAATAGCATATTCAGATCTTGAAGTCTCCTCTTGCTTGTCATCCTTCCCTTCCTTGGCTAAAGGATGATTCACCTGGGACGATGCGGTCATGAATGGTGTCTCTAATAGCATCCCAAAAACTCCTCTTTGCTTTTCTTGCTTTCTCACCCTTAAGGTATTTGATCCTCATGCCCATTGCTTGAAGTAGGCTTAGGATTCTCTCAACTAGGATCTCCCCCCAAAAAGATTAGCTAGACAATATTATTTAGGTTTCTTGAAGATATACCTAGTGTAAAGCTAATGAAACATATGCTCGTATAGTCCTCACATACTCCTTCCATTTAAGCCCTAATATTTTTTCTAAGCTAAGAATCTAAATCTAATCATAAACATTATGAAAGCTCATGGTTTGTCTTAATAAATCTATGTTGTAGTATCCCTTAATATATATGGACTATAAACTGAGTCTATTCTGATACATTTGTAATGATCTAGTTCCTCATTCAAAAAAGCTAGCCAAAAAATATCATTTAATTTTTTTGATTTTATATAAATACCTAAGATCTATTTAGTATATAATTGATATGGGAGTAAATATATGCTTGCACATTCTCTACACCTTCCTCATTCACTTAAGCTCATCAAGCACAAAAGTGATGAGCTTCTCCCCATTTTTGCTCTCAAATAAAACCCCAATGTTACCATTTTACCTCTCTTAGGATCTTACAATATATGTTGAATGAGTTTTTTGAGTTTTTTACAATTATAATCATTCCCAGTGACTTTGGCTTTGAGCCTGAGAACACGATCCTAATGCTCAATGGGCTTTCTTAGTGAATTTTTAAAGCCATAAAATATTACATGCAATATTCAAAAATATCGTATAACAATTTAGTGAAAGAAATGGACTTGATTATTTCTTAATTATATAAATATCTAATTTATTTAGATAATATTTATGATTTATTCTGTTAATTTGGTAAAATATTCAAAATAGATAAATCTATAGAATTTCTTAAATTTAACTTTCATTAAAGAAAAAAACAAGAACTCGATTCATTTCCATGTTAACGAATTCCAACTTAAGATATTTAATAGTAGTTAGAGAAATCACGACTATCGTTGGATATGTTCAATGCACACAAGAGGATGAGTGGCTGTTACTTATCCCATCTTTAAGATTTTCCCCACTTGCAGTATGATAACTATAATAATGCGTTCTTATCTTTCCACGTCTTCTTGAACAGAAAAGTTCATCAATCGTCAAAACTCATCCTTTATTATTTGTCCAAATTTTTCGAACAACACATGGTCGCACGCAAGTTTTCTGGAAAATAAAGCAAATGCGAGTGACAAAATCGCATACGACACCCCCGACCCAAGGACTTCCCGCTAATTTAGGAACAGATGAAATAACAAATTACTCTTTCCGACCAGTCCAACCTCCCATTCTTTATTTTTTTTATTTTTTATTTTTATTTTTTTTGGGGGGTAAAAGTTCATGCCATTCTTCTTCCTAATTCGACTCGGTCCAGGTCCCAGAAGCACGAGCATTCCACTAACCGGCGACCTCTCTTGTGCGTGTTTGTAAGTACACCGGGTGTGAAAGAGTTCGGCTAATCGGGCGAGGTCCTCTCTCTGTTAGCTGGCGTGAAAGACTTCCACCAATCTGTACCAAAAAAAAAAAAAAAAAAAGGACATCCACTAATCTGTACGAAAAAAAAAAAAAAGGGTCTACCATTCAAACAAGGACTGTTCAGCCTCCACGTAACGAAACGTCTCCACCTTATCATCCCTGTTCCATTTATAAAGTCAAAAATTTCTCCGATAAATATCCCTACAAATCTCAGACTCTCAACCCACCTCCTCCTCTCTTGCATTCGGAATCGATCCGACGCAAGCCTTCCTAGTCCTCAATGGCCAACCCGTCGCTTCTCTTCGCCATTTTATTCTCCGCCCTCCTCATCCAAGGTTTGTTTCACGATCCATTTCAAGGCCTTTAGCCTTGTCTTCCTTCTTACAAAATCTATCTTTCTTTCCCACAAAATCAAACTTATAAAATCTATCTAACTTTTAAAATTTCAGGTGGGCTTTCGACTACGTTCACCTTCCAGAACAACTGCCCCAACACGATCTGGCCTGGCATGCAGAACAACCCTAATGTCCCTGCATTCCCGCAGACGGGCTTCGAGCTCGGCGCCTCGGCCTCCAACTCGGTAACCGCCCCATCCAATTGGGCCGGCCGGATGTGGGGCCGGACAGGCTGCTCCACCGACGCGTCGGGGAGATTTACATGCCAGACCGGTGACTGTGGCACCGGGCAGGTCGCATGCAATGGCAACAGCGGCGCCCCACCCACCTCACTCCTCGAGTTCACCCTGCAGGGCGATGGCGGAAAGGACTTCTACGACGTGAGCTTGGTCGATGGCTTCAACTTGCCGGTCTCCATCACTCCACAGGGTGTGTCGGGTTGCACCACCACATCATGCTCGGCGAACATCAACTCCCAGTGCCCGGCAGAGCTGCAGTTGACGGCATCCGGTGCCGTCGTCGGCTGCAAGAGCGCTTGCCTGGCTTTTAACCAGGACCAGTATTGCTGCACTGGGGCCTATAACACCCCGCAAACATGCCAGCCGACGGACTATTCGAAGTTCTTCAAGAGCGAGTGTCCTCAAGCTTACAGTTATGCTTACGATGACAGTAGCAGCACCTTCACTTGCACTGGGGCTAATTACCTCATTACCTTCTGTCCTTGAGAATGTTTGGTATCTCACCAAACCAAATCATTGTTTTCTATACTCTAACAATAATGTAAGAATAAAGCCCAAAATCCGGAGTGGTCGTGGGGCTCCGAAGTGGTGCACAGAATAAAATAGTTCTTATTTCAAATAAATAAACTTCTATTTTATCCTTATGCTTTTTTAATATCCTCCCAAGTTATATGAAGGGCAATAATTGGATTGCGACAGTCATGTGCATTGCAACCGTCAAATTCTAGTTTCCCAACCCATGCAAGTTTCCATGTTCCAAAACTGCTGGTTATCCATATTTATCCGGAAATTCTGTGTGTATATGCATATATTTATATACTAATATTTATATATGTGTGTGGATACATGCATGCTCTAATTAGTTCAAACTTTTGATTAGGAAAGAGGAATAATAAGAGGTTATAAGTTAAACGTAGGTGTAGGATGGAAATCACAACCGTCTATATTTCCTCTAGTGTGATAACATCCATCAATGTTTATCTTCACGTATATTAATGCATCTGCCCACCAAAATTTTCTTTAGGTTCAAAAATTTAGGGTAGCATTGGATGTAAAAAGTTTCAGTTTTATGGTTAAGTTTTTAATGGGCATGGCAATTGATATTTTAATCAAATTAAAATTTCTCTATTCTTGTGGTTGTTTGTAGACCTTGCTTTGGTTACAGAATAATCAAAGCTAAACAAATAGGGATGGCTACAGATCACATATAGGTCTGATCGATCAATATACATATCTATACCATAATTAAAAACTCATATCCACATCCATCCTGTATCCATCTTAGATTGGATCAAATAGAGATGCAGATCAAATTAGATTGAATTACATATATATAAATATTATAAAATAATTATAATTTTAAAGGAGAGATATAGATTGAGATTATATTACATCGGATTCGGAGTAAAGTATACCATTATTCATATTCGATCTAAATTTATTTCAAATATTTATTTTAAAAATCTATATCCATGCCATATTTTTATTGGATCAGATAAAATTCGTTCTATCTAAATTGGATCGGATCAGATATCTGATTATCATCCCTGTAAACAAATATGCATGCTGTTTAGATCCGACTAGCACGGCAGTAACATGACACCCTACGTACCCACTTAAATCCTTTTTTTAATATACAACAAGGGAGACCAAGAAAAAGGCCACCCAACTTTGTTAAAAAGGATGGATGCAGAACACAAAGTTGTTAGAGGAACAGCCCAAGTGAAACAGCTCTACGGCTCTACGTTTACACTGCCAAAAATAAAAAACCCATTGAAGGGAAGAACAAACCAGACAACGGGGACTAAGAAAACCCATCTTGATGCTGTGGTGCCAAAGTCAGTCCCTGGGAGAGCTTCTGGAATAGAAACTGAAACAGAAGGTTCTCTGGGTCCACATGATATATGTATGTGCTAGCTAACCAAATGGTCCCGAAAACTAAGCTAATAGTGAATGGACCAATAAAGTATATCAGGCTTCAAACCTGGCCTCACAAGTGATCATCATCATGCAAGGAAACTTAAATGTGAATAAAATGACAGCTAAGTACCTACAGAAGCAATTAGCTTGGAGGATATCTGAATTTTTGACCTCTAGCATACTTGTTTGTGGTACCATTTTAACTGAACACTAGACTGTAACAGCATGAACTAATAAGGAAATAGATTATGAATGCTTTCAGGCTTAACAGTGTCTATGTCCAGACATGCGCGCATGCGTAAAAACTTACATACACGCTTAAAACTACATATATTTAGTGAGTCATCTCAAGCGAAATAAATAGATAAGAAACTTGTTCCTCTTTTCAACTTTATGTTTAGTAAAACATCATGACATTTGCATGAATTCCTAATGGACCCTAAACACCTTTTGATGCAACAGGTATCTTGTATAAAGCTTTCTCCTGCTGCTTGTAGGCCTGAGTGTTATGTAAAGGTCCTATGCCCCTAATTATGGCAACAAATGACCAAGTATAGACCCAAAAGACATAAGTTCCGTTATAGAAGACTTTAAACTTTAAAGTAATGGATTACATAAGATTTTGAGGTGGATCTATGATATCATGTTTCTTCGGCCCATATAAACACATTAAACAAAATGTTAATGCATCCATACTAAAGTAGCTAGAAGGTCACCAACTGCGGCCCATAGTGTTTATATAGCCTTGTAGGATGATCTTTGCTTCCATCTTTTGTTATTGAGAATCACACGAGCGACACCAGGAGATGAGACGAGAGAGTAACATAAAAGCGCGGAGGAAGCAAAAGAAACATGTGCATGAATCCAAGTTCAGACCTTCCCCTGGTCCAGTGTACAAGGTTTTAGGCAAAAGCGAGAGCTTGGCTTTAAGGGTAGGGCCAGTTGGCACGTTGCTAGAGGGGGCAAATGAAAGTAGGGAAAGGACAAAATATTCCAACGACCACCGCAAGTAAAGCCGTGAAGCTCTGGAAGCCCAAAGAAATTTTGGTCCGTGGAACTTGGTGGGTGGTTCTTTCTCCACAAAAAACGAAAGTGCAAGCAGAAATAAAATTGCTGACTTAAATAACAAAGAAAGTTGTATTTATGCTAGAATGTTTTAATTTTATCCGATTGGCCAAAAAAGGAAAAAAGCTGTTGACTTTATGGGCTTGTTAGATGGGGATAAATTGAGAACTCCTGCTAGATAAAGCTTAAGCATGTATGTTTCCAAAATACAAGTTCACGTCTCTTGTTTTTACGGCATCTTCCGTTCATACACAAACTTAATTAGATGAGATAAGACCCTTTTAGAATCCCCAAGGAAAAGGAGGAGATAGATTCGCTTTTTGCAAAAATACTCTTCCATAAAATATTACCTATGATTATTCTTCTTTTCAGCCAAAACCTTCAAGCAATCAAAGCATAAATCCTTGTGATGAATTTTTTCGATATATTTTCATCAACTTGGATATCATTCTCATGTTTGGGAAATGGTTGTTCATCAAATGTTCTTTGAAATGCATTAGAATAAAAGCTTCAACAGCATTCTGATCGAAGTTAATTACTAACAACAAGAGAGACGGTCCGAACTGTCCTTTTCTTGGCGAAAGATTGGACAAAAAATTCGAAAGCAGAAGACCTTCGTTCATTTGGTTCTGACTTTTACCCAGAGGGCAGCTAAAGTCTACGTTTGTTTTACTCCACAACCTAATCTTGATTGCTATGAGAATATTAACCTGTCCCGGTCCCAAATTATTCAAGCTACAGTAACCTGAGAGAAGGAAGAACTTTCACTTCGACAGCCCATCGGCACCCAGGGGTAACTGGAACCACAAGACAATGTAATACATCCTCTATTTTCTCTGAATTTGAGGGGAAGAATCTTTTGTTTTCACATAACAATCGCATGCACCCTGTATACGTTCCCCCCCGCAATCACATGCACTCATACTATAACTACAACTAATAATATTATATGCAAGGGGGAACTTCCTCACTTCCTCCTTGCTTACCCTTCCAAAAAAACGACTAAGATGGGCTCATCTTTGCTAGAAGTTGAACCAATATCATAAAAAACTGCAACCCCATGATATGAATTCATATAAATAGTTTTTTTCATTTTCAAAGTCATCAAAGAAAAATGATCGTTATCTTTGTCTTCATATCATAATGTGGAAAAACCCATTTACCAACTTCCCCTTCATGAGATATGATGAAAGTGGAATACCTTCTACTTATCTTGGCCTAAGATACCGACTTTTCTACATCCGAATTACATCACATCTTGAAACTTCTAGGCATACAAAATATCATAGAATTTGTTGAACTTGTAATGAAAATTATCTTCTACAACAACCTAAGATCTGATGCCAATCCGAACTAGTAGGTTGAATACCAAGTTCAAGGTAAGAAGGTAGGACACGTAAACCCAGATAAACTCCTTGCCTGTGGGAAATCAAACGAAAACGTTTAAGAAGATCGATCAGAGGAGAAGTCTTTGACAAAGTCAATATCCCTATGCAGAAAAATAAGATGCTTCACCACATATGGTATAATGATCATATAGCATAAATATGGAACAAGTTTTCCACCTCTATGCGTTACAGCATGAGCTATATATAAAAATCAAAAAGATCATTTGAAATTTCAAAGAGAAACATCACAAGCATCCATGAACTCAACATTCAACTATTGGACTAATAGTCCTGATATTGGATAAAACACTAACCGAAATATTCAGAGTTCAAAATTGACGGCTGCATGATAGGATCCTAATCTTGGGTTTCTTTTGAAGACTTCGTACTCGAAGCTTCATTTAATGGGCTATAACTTGACACATCTAGTTTGGGCCGAGCTACCTCCAATATCAAATCGTAAGAGTAATATTTTCTACTCCACTTACGGTGTAGAAAACTTTGGTCCTTTGATCACTCGTTTATCATTTAACGGTCGAAACTAATCTATACTAAATTGACCAAGATAACGATATCCGATTGAAATAAAATTTTTATAGTACGCTACAAACATCATCAAAATCTTCGTTGCAGGTTTTCGGATCCATCAGAAGTCTCCACCTATCAGATCATTGCATCGTTGTTCATGGTCATTGAAATCGAATTTTTTTAATCGACGAAACTAGAGCCATCGGATCGAGGCAACCAAGTCTAAATCGAATTCACGTGGTTGTTTTCCTTTTAGCCTAATCAAACTAAAGATATTTTATTATCTGAGTTAACTAATAATTGTGTTTTTATATTTGCTTGATCCTTATCTCTTAAAGGAGTGAACCAGCGCTTATCTCGGTGGTCACAACTTTTTTTATTTTTAGTAATAAAAAATTCTTGATTCAATTTTTGGATCATGCATCTTAATAAAATTAGGCTAATCCTTATTCCATTTTTGTTGGCCGAAATAGCTGACTTGACCATTGGAGGATCTTGTCGGAGCCATCCCTCCTCCGATTTAGAGTTCTTTTGCAAATTCCAGTGACGATCTCGACTTCTCGATCTCCAGTTTCAGCATCAATTAGATTTCGCACCAATACTAACTTATAAAATCTATCTGACTTTTAAAATTTCAGATGGACTTTCGACTACGTTCACCTTCCAGAACAACTGCCCCCACACGATCTGGCCTGGCATACAGAACAACCCTAATGTCCCTGCATTCCCGCAGACGGGCTTCGAGCTCGGCTTCTCGGCCTCCAACTCGGTAACCGCCCCATCCAATTGGGGCGGCCGGATGTGGGGCCGGACAGGCTGCTCCACCGACGCGTCGGGGAGATTTACATGCCAGACCGGTGACTGTGGCACCGGGCAGGTCGCATGCAACGGCAACGGCGGCGCCCCACCCACCTCACTCCTCGAGTTTACCCTGCAGGGCGATGGCGGAAAGGACTTCTACGACGTGAGCTTGGTCGATGGCTTCAACTTGCCGGTCTCCATCACTCCACAGGGTGTGTCGGGTTGCACCACCACATCATGCTCGGCGAACATCAACTCCCAGTGCCCGGCAGAGCTGCAGTTGACGGCATCCGGTGCCGTCGTCGGCTGCAAGAGCGCTTGCCTGGCTTTTAACCAGGACCAGTATTGCTGCACTGGAGCCTATAACAATCCGCAAACATGCCAGCCGACGGACTATTCGAAGTTCTTCAAGAGCGAGTGCCCTCAAGCTTACAGTTATGCTTACGATGACAGTAGCAGCACCTTCACTTGCACTGGGGCTAATTACGTCATTACCTTCTGTCCTTGAGAATGTTTGGTATCTCACCAAACCAAATCATTGTTTCCTACACTCTAATAATAATGTAAGAATAAAGCCCAAAATCCGGAGTGCTCGTGGGGCTCCGAAGTGGTGCACAGAACAAAATAGTTCTTATTTCAAATAAATAAACTTCTATTTTATCCTTATGTTTTAAATATCCTCCCAAGTTATATGAAGGGTAATAATTGGATTGCGACAGTCATTTGCATTGCAACCGTCAAATTCTAGTTTCCCAACCCATGCAAGTTTCCATGTTCCAAAACTGCTGGTTATCCATATTAATCCGGAAATTCTGTGTGTATAAGCATATATTTATATACTAATATTTATATATGTGTGTGGATACATGCATGCTCTAATCAGTTCAAACTTTTGATTAGGAAAGAGGAATAATAAGAGGTTATAAGTTAAACGTAGGTGTAGGATGGAAATCACAACCGTCTATGTTTTCTCTAGTGTGATAACATCCATCAAAGTTTATCTTCACATCTTTTTAGGTTCGAAAATCTAGGATAGTATTGAATGTAAAGAGTTTCATCTTTATGATTAAGTTTTTAATAGGCACCATAATTGATATTTTAATCAGATTATTCTTTTTTCCTTGTGGTTGTTTGTAGACTTTGTTTTGATTACAAGATAAGGTTGGATTGATCAATATCCATATCCATCTCATAATTAAAATTAAATCTCATATCCATATCCATCCTGTATCCATCTCTGATCAGATCGAGTAGACGTATGGATAAAATTGGATCTAATTAGATATATGTAAATATTTTAAAATAATTATAATTTTATAAGAGAGATATAGATTGAGATTATATTTGGTCAAATTTAGAGCAGGGTATATCATTATCCATATCTATATTGAATTTGCTTCGGATATTTTTTTCTAGAATTTATATCTATGTTCTAACTGGATCAGATAAAATCCACTCCAACTAGATTAGATCGATATCTGATAGATCAACTAAAATTACCATTCTTCTAAACAAATATGCGTGCTATGAAGATCCAACTAACACAGCACTAATATGACACCCTACGTGCCCGCTCAAACCTTCTTTTTTAATATATATAATAAGAGAGGCCAAAAAAGAAGCCATGCAACTGTATTAAAAAGAATGGATACAGAATACAAAGTTGTTAGAGAAAAAACCCAAGTGAAACAGCTCTACGGGTCTACGTTTACACTGCCAACAAAACCCATGGAAGGGACGAACAAACCAGACAACGGTGACCAAGAAAACCCATCTTGATGCTGTGCTACCAAAGTCAGTCCCAGAGAGAGTTTCTGGAACAGAAACTGAAACAGAAAGTACTCTGGGTCTACATGATTATGTACGTGCTAGCTAACCAAATGATCCCGAAAAGTAGGCTAATATATAGTGAGTGGACCAATAAGTATATCAGGCTTAAAACCTTGCCTCACAAGTGATCATCATCATATAAGGAGACTTAAATGTGAATAAAATGACAGCCAAGTACTTACAGTAGCAATTAGCTTGGAGGATATCTGAATTTTTGACCTCTAGCGTACTTGTTTTTGGTACCATTTTAATTGAACGCTAGACCGTAACAGCATGAGCTAATAAGGAATAGATTATCAGCGCTTTCAGGCTTAACAATGTCAATGTCCGGACATGAGCGCATGCATAAACACTTGTATACACGCTTAAAACTACATATAGTAACTCATCTCATGCGACATAAATAGATAAGAAACCTTTTCCTCTTTTCAACTTTATGTTTAGTAAAACATCATGATATTTGTATTCCTAATTGATCCTATACAAACACTTTTTGATGCAACAAGTATCTTATATAAAGCTTTCCCGTGCTGCTTGTGGTGAAAGAGGATTTAAAGAATTCCTAATATAATTTAAAAACTAAATAAAACTTACAAGACTTTATTATAGAAAAATTATAATTTATAGAATCATCAAGAAATATAAATGATCAAACTCGGAAGCATGTTGGACGCTATCATAAGGTGTATTCATATCCCTCATGTAGAAAAATCTAAGAAAACTACCTTAAGATATGATCAGGATCCTCCACATGAGAGCACGATTGTGAAAGATGTTGATGGAGATTCTTTCAGCACCCAGAAAAACAATCACAAAGAAAAAGATTTAAAGAGAAAAAGTCAAAAGGAAGAGAGAGAGAGGCTTAGATGGGCGTTGTATGAAATTAGGTCTCAAGATGGTCCTTTTATAGCCATCCAACATGATCGTTTGTAACTATTTGGGCTTTTATTGAACCATTAAGGCCTAATGGTTAAAAAATAAATACGAGATTAAATGCACATGACCATTTGGTAATTAAGATGCCGGTCAGAAATTAAAAGTATAGTAATGAAGAAATTAATTTAAATAGTAAAATTAAAAACAAGGTTAAAATTATTGTGGATGGAATTTTAGAAAAAATTTAAGTTTTTCTTTTTGGATTTCCTCCAACAATACCCTACAAAACTCAATTTTTTTAAAAAAATTATAAAATAAAAAAAAACTAAATTTTAGGATGCTTATATTATCCAATGGGTAAGCTATCTTTATAAAACTTAATCTCACTTAGCATGAATAGTTTTCATCTGAAGAAATCAGAATGAATTAGACCTTGAACTATATTCCTTGGATCCATACTTCAATTTTACCACACATATGGTATAGAATTCTCCATCGTGAGCCTGTACATTAGTAGCTCTGTACATTTATCTTAATTTTTCATAAAAGTTACTAGAAATAGCCCACATCTTATATCTACGGCGATGTATAGATACTCTTATATAGATGAGCCTCTTCAGAAATGTGTGTAGTGTTGCATATCGAGAAATATCTTTCAAATTTTATTCAAAGATAAACTCTTTCTAATCACTATGTAAGAGCACTAATCACTATAAAGATGGGATGGAGTCTAAGACTCTTATATCAAATAAATCATATATACTTTCTAACCAATCAATCAACTTGTTATTGCCACATTGAACCTTCTTCAAGGGATCTTTTATCATAGAGATTGGATTTTCATTATTGAAAGGTCCTTTATAGGCTAAGCCCATCCCCCTCAATGACTTTAAGATCTTAATTCTATTTAAACCTTTTGTAAGACAGACCGGTGTGCATTTGTATTATTTATAATTAATTTTAAGTGAGCAAGCAATATCTAGGTACCTATATTGGTAATGTCATCAATAATGCACACACTTTCATAATACATGGGAGTC
Source organism: Cocos nucifera (assembly GCA_006176705.1). Taxonomy (NCBI): domain Eukaryota; kingdom Viridiplantae; phylum Streptophyta; class Magnoliopsida; order Arecales; family Arecaceae; genus Cocos; species Cocos nucifera. The sequence continues at coordinate 687,045 of QRFJ01000152.1, forward strand.
CACATATCTAACATGTAAAATTGATTATTTTGCATTGTAATAAAGATAACCATCAAAGTTGACATGTCATCATATAAGGTATGGTAAGGTTCAGATTACATATCAAATTGAAGAGCCTTGCTAAGATATTAGACCAAGGCAAATTCTAGGTGTTGCCGCTGGGCTTCAGTGGATGTTGATGTGGCTATGGACGATCATCGATCTGAGAATCAAAAATGCCAAAGAGTACCTGCACAAAAAGTCCACATGCACTAGGGGTTCTCTGGTGGGGGACCCTTCAATGCTTAAAGTCAGCTAGAGCTAAATAACAGCAATAGAAGATAGAGTATGGAGAGATATTCATTGCCCCCATGGGTCTCCTTGTTATCTCTTTATATAGAGGTAGAGATATAGACCACTGGGTAGGCACGTAGGCTATCATGTAGGCTACTAAGCAAGATCATGGCCTGTCTAGCCGTTAAAATAGGAGATCTGCCCACTAATCTGGAATTAGATTTGTTAGTCATGGGTGATTAGAGTTTATTAGAAGATTTCTTTGATAACCACATGATCGAATAAACCAATGGCCTGAGGTCGATGTGTAATCGAGGCTTTGACTCGGATATATTTGTATTGGCACCGGTCGTAAGATTCCCATCCTTATCATCGATATGATGCCAACCCTGAGGTCGGAGTACATCTGAGTTGAGGAGCTGATCAGACCATTTTGCCTTGGCCTCTTCAATGATCCTAATGAGTCATCGACTGGAGTTCTCAGTGCTAGTCCAACCACTGAGTAAGTGATGGTGCGGTCTGATGAGGAAGTTTGAGGATAAGCCCCGAGGATAGTGGATGAGGACATATGATCCTATAACACTTGCCCATTACTTCTAAGCTTGAGATTGTTGTCTTAAGCGAAGGAAGTAGTATTCCTCTATCTCCTTCATATATATCCAAGCTGCAAGTATTTCAGATGAATCATCATGTCCCCTCATATTTTTTGTAATTAAGTCGATGCGTCGCTTCACGAATTATACTTCAATTATCAGCATGATTCGGTGCCGCATAAATCTCGTTGCATTTATGAGGGATGGATGGCTCGAGAAAGATTTCTGAGGTAAACTTTCGAGGTCTTTTTTGAATTGATTTCATCACAGATTTTGTCAAGTTGATTGCATTGACTAGTACTTCACCTCAAGATGTGTCATCAGATTGCTTTTCAGATATTTGCTTATGGAGGTCCTAACTTAGATTAGAATAACTCCTTATGCTTGGTGCCATTGTGAATAGCATTTCGAAAGTCTCAATCGAGTTGAGATACCTTTAAGAGACTTGGAGGTCCGGACCTAGGTCAAGATATTTCCTCATTATCAGCACCTCGTCGACTACTATTTTGGAGATCTCAGCCTAAGCCAAGATATCTCCGAGGGGTCAATCCACCAATATAATCATCAGGATTCAATTTAGAGTCTGAATATCCCATGATCGCCATTGTCATCGGTGCCTTGTCGAACATATTCTTTAAGATCTCAATTAGAGCTAAGATATATATCTTTATGGAATCGAACAAGGTCGACCTGAAGTTGATCTATGATGATCTTTGTTGAGTTATCATAGGCCTCCAGTCAACTTGTTTGTGGATGAAAAGTGCCAAATGGTCGTATGGGATCTCCAGAGGGAAAACACCTTTATCGTTGTCCTCGACCTCCGCTCTACTCATCTATAGAGAAGTAGGGCTAGATAACCATATGGAATCCTTAGAGAGTTATCCCCAGGGCATCATCATCATCGGCCTTCACTCGATTCATTTATGGATGAGAAGCGTCAGATTGCTGCATGGGGTCTCCAAAGGGTTGGCCCCTTCATAGTCATCTTCGACCTCCACTCGACTCGTCCACGAACGAGAAGCATCATGTGGCCATATGGGATTTTCAGAGCATTAGCTCCATCTGTAAGCGCACCAACTGGCATCACCTCTTTCTGATACCAATTGATGTTCCATGATATCGCTCGAACGTCAATCATCCTTAGCATCACAAGTCTCGATACCATATTGCGAATGCCCCTGATCTTTAGCATGGACCTAAAGGAACCTGTAACATTCTCTATGAGCAGCAAACCACTGATTCTCCACCTGGATCTATGATGGGGCACCTTCCTCCTTGGGCTTGAGGAAGATTCTCCCCCTCTCTAGGGCTTCTTTAAGAACCATGGGGCGGCAACTCTAAAGAGAAGAGAAGAAAAGAGAGTTGAGGAAGAAAAGATCTATATTCCACAGTCTTTTTGAAATCCTAATATAACCTATGTATTTATACATAGCCATTAGGCCCGATCAAAAAACTTTCTGACTAATCCAATACATGAAAGCACTCATCGAGTCCATATGCATCCATGTCTCTCATGCTCTCATCCTTTGAATATAGACCCGACCCATACATGAGTTAGCCTCCTTAAGACCTCTTGAACCAGGCCTTAAGACCTCTAGGATCAATCCAGATCCTCGCCCAAAACAGACCCTCGCGTAACTCTATCCGCATACTGAGCCGACTCAGTCTCAGCACTGAGCCGGCTAAGTTTCACTGGGTCGACTCAGTCTGAAACTGAGCTGGTCCAGTCCTGTGCCATGCCTACAGTCCCGATAGACTGAACTGACCTAGTCTTATGTCGTACCTGCAGTCTCAAAATTTGATCTTTCTATTTTGTCTATACTCTGAGACTTAGTCGATCCAGTTTTGGATTGAGCCGACTAACTTACAGAAAATATTCTTTCTGCAATCTTCATTTTTCGACTTTGATTTCTTGCTCCACCTTGAATTTTAAATCTTCAAAGCACCAACCAAGCTCCTTGAGGCCCTCAATATCCGAACCTCAAGCCCGTGAAGAGTTACATGCCGCCTCCACCCTAAGACAACTTCTGTCCTAGTCCTAGGATCATACCTATCCTAGCCTCTTCGGAGCCCTCACACTGACTCCGCCCGTAGCCTCCCAAGGCTTGGGAGCACCACACCACCTACACCTTCATAGTCATCCTTAGTCTACACTGGATTCGTCTGTAGACGAGGAGCATCAGGTGGCCATATGGGATCTTCGAAGGCTTAGCTCCTTCATCATCATACTCGACCTCCACTTACCTCATATATAGATGAGGAGCACCAAATGGCCGTATTGAGTCCCGAAAGGATTATCCCATCATTATCGTCATTGGCCTTCGCTCGACTCATTGATGGATGAGAAGCACCGATAGCCATCTGAGGTCCTCGAGGGTTATCTCCTGAACATTATTGTCGTTGGCCTCTGCTTGACTTATCAATGGATGAGAATTGCAAGTTACCATATGGAATCTTCGGAGGGTTAACCCCTGTCGTTGTTATCGTTGGCTTCCACTCGACTTATCTATGGATGAGGAGCAGTAGATAGCTGTATGGATGAGGAGATGCATTCTATAAACACAAATTAGATATAGTAAGTCAATCTCACGCAAAATAAATAGATAAGACAAGTTTTCGTCTTATCAGCTTTATGTTTTGTAAAATTGTATTGCCAATCAACCCAAAATACTTTTTGATGCAACAAGTAACTCAGGTTAAAACCTTCACCCAACGGCTTGTCATGGTTGAGTTCAATTTATGCATATAAAGGCCATATACCCTTAATTATGGCAACAAGTTGACAAGTATAGACCGAGAACATGGAAGTTTCATTACAGAAGACTTAAAAATTTGAAGCAGTAGATTACAAATAAGATTTTCAAGGGGATGTTGATACCTTGTTTTTTTCACTTGGCCCACATAAGTATAAACTCATTAAGCAAATGTTAATGCACACATACTGAAGTAGCTAAAATGTCACTAAACACTCGCCCATAACTTTATAGCTTTGTAGGATGATTTTTGCTTTCCTCTTCCGTTATTGAGAATTATTAGAGTGACAAATGAGAGAGTAGCACCAGCACACATTGGGATGACAATTACACACCTTTAGAATTCACGAGGAGAGGGAGGAGATAAAATAAGAACTTGTTGAGAAATAATTGGTTTGAATTCAAAAATTAATAGGCTAACTCATTCATTACATGGCTTAGTTTTTTAGCATAGATTCATCTCCCATGAGACATCAATGGCAGACAACTCTCAAGATATTCATCATAACAACTCACAATAATCCCAAGTTTCTAAGAGAGACTTGGGATATAGGGCCGTCTACCAATTGGACATGACTTCAAAAATAAACATTCAAATTAGTGGAATAGACTTCATGAATGGGCTCATAACTTGGACTTCTCTTACGTGCATCTTCTTGGGGCTATTTCCAGGGAACTTCGGTGTCAGAGAGCGCCAAATTAGGAGATCGCAACAATCTGTAGATCTAAAAAATACATTGGTTTGGGTGAGGATTTTTTTTTATGAGTTGCTTGCTTGGTATGGAAACAATTTAGTGAAAAGAAAAATGAACTTGAGAAATTTAAAGTCATAATTATAATTTGTTGTAAATCTACAGTTTTATTTCATAAAACAATTGAAATATGGAAAATATATAAAATTTCTACAAATTTCTCCTTTCTTTTTTTGGTACATTACAAATTCCCCTTTACTAATATAATCCTTGGAATAAAATTCATTGCCATGCTTCCATCAAAAAAAAAGAAGGATGAAATTCAATTCTATGCTGAGAAATTCCAATTTAAGATATTTAAAACTAGGGAGGGGATTACGACACCTCAAAAATAGGAAACAGATCCATGTGCAGCCCCCCCCCCCCCCTAGTAATTGCTGGGTGCCTTTGATTCACGTGGTTGTTTTCCTTTAAGCCTAATCCAACTAAAGATATTTTATCATCTGAGTTAACTAATAATTGTTTTTTTTATATTTGCTTGATCCATGTCTCTTAAAGGAATGAACCAGCGCTTGTCTCGGTAGTCACAACTTTCCTTATTTTTAGTAATAAAAAATTCTGGAACCAATTTTTGGACCGTGCATCCTAAAAAATTAAGATTACGATAATTATAATGGTGAGTGAGTCTTTCGTTTTTTTTTTTTTTTTTTCCTTCTCTTCTTTCAGAAAAAATAAAATCTTTTAAAGGACATCTGATGGGAGAGAAGGACGCTACTCAATGGATGTAAGGTCCAAGGACCAAAGTTTTAGGCTATAGTTCCATTCACATGAGTTCCTCCTACATGGCATTAGAGGATTGGTGTCTTCTAACATAACTGTTGTAATGCAGCGAGCTGGTTAAGTGTGGAGTCGCCAACCTAGCAAAAGGGCTTTAAAGAATCTAAGCAACTGTGGGCCCACATGAAAATGAGCACCTAAAGCTTTATTTTCCTGCAGAAAGTATGCATCCCGACAACAAATTTTGATATCTTACTATTATTTTCCACTAACGATTTCCTGCTAATTAGCTTAATCCGTAAGTTGACTTTGGAATTCAGAAGATCTTATACCGTCTAGTCTTTGCAACCAGGACAGGTGTGCATCTCTTCCTGTTCCATTACGTTTCACGATCCAATTTAGTCCTGGTCCATATAGGATGGCTGCAAATGGTGACAAAGAATTCCACCACCCAAACCTGGACTTCCTTCTGGAGCAGAAGAATTCCACCACACAGTTTCAAACCTAGAAGTTTCTCAAAAATCATATAGGATGGGCACTGGAGGAAAAATTATGCAGCGGATGCGACCATTTGCCTTGTTTCTCCTAATGCTAATCTTAAATAAAAAATCTAAAAGTCAAATATTTTTCTTATTAATGAAGTCGTTAGTCTCGTAATTAAAAACCAAAAAAATATGATATTATTTTTTTTCCTCATTTTTATGATATGCTTTTTATTGATACATATTATATGGCCAAGTGATACGCACCAAATAAATTAATAATCAAGTAAGTTAATATATATCTTTAAAAAAATTGATATATAATTTTCGAAATATGGTGTTCATTAATATAGAATATAGCTAGAGGATATATATATACTTTAGCAAATTAATCATTCAGCAATCCAATGTTCATTAATATAGTATATAGCTAGATGATATATATATACTTTAGCAAATTAATCATTCAGCAATCCAATGCATATCTTCAAGTAATTTAAGTTTTAAATATTAGTTCATGATCTAATATTTAATATACCTGTAAAAATAAAAGATTTGAATAAACTGTTTCCTAGGTCCATTCAATATTAAATTTGTTTTTGATCATTGTTGGTGAAACCGTCCTCGCCGGAGGTCGCCGCAAGTCGAGGCCGCTGAGGTCGCCGCCGGGGACCTGCAAAACGAAGTCCCGTCCGGAACCGGTGGGGTGGTGGCTCCGGCAGGACCCTCCGACGGTCAAGTTAGTTTCCGGCCAACAGTAATGGAGTGCTCGGAATGAGTTCCGGAGCTTAGAGATGTGGAGGAGAGCTTAGAGAGTCGAGAGTTCAGAGAGCTTAGCCTTAGTATGTCGGGAGGGGTCCTTTTATAGCGGAGCTTAGTTGATGGTGACGGCTGTGCCGTCTGGCAGAGAGTCGTCGGGCAGCATGGAGTTTCGGTACGGAGAGGAAGGCGTCGTCCGGTAGATCGTGGGAGCCATACCTGGCGAGTCGTGGGCCGCATGGAGTCCGGTACGGAGAGGAAGGCGTCGTCCGGTAGATCGTGGGAGCCATACTGGCGAGTCGTGGGCCGCATGGAGTCCGGTACGGAGAGGAAGGCGCCGTCCGGTCTTGCTGCAGGCGACAGTTCGTCCAATGGAGTTCGGACTTGTAACAGAGTTCGGCCGAAGGGGGAAGCTGGGGGAGTTCGTCTGGCTGAAGGGTCGGCCATCTGTAGAGTTCGGCCGCGGGACGGTTGCCGAGGAGTTCGACCGCTGAGAGGCCCGAAGAAGCTCGGCTGGCCAGTTGAAGGACTTCGGTTGCTAGTTGGTTCGGCCAGGGCTCGCTGAGGAGTTCGGTCGCCTAGGGTCGGTCCGAAGGGGTTCGGCCACTTGGGCTCGCCTGAAGTCGGTCCGAAGGGGTTCGGCCACTTGGGCTCGCCTGAAGTCGGTCCGAAGGAGTTTGACCGTGGGGTCCGAATGGGTTCGGACTTGTAGGAGAGTTCGGCTGAAGGGAAAACCCGGGAGGAGCTCGGATGGCCGAACGGGCGTCTGGGAGGAGTCCGTCTCCCGAAGAAGTCCTGCCGCTTGAAGTCCTGCCGCTTGGAGTCCAAGGAGCTCGGCCGTCAGGAAGTTCGGCTGGCGGTGGGAGTTCGGCCCGGAGCCTGGCGCTGGGGGAGTTCGGCAGCTAGGTAGTTCGGCCCGGACCTTGGCGCAGGGGAGTTCGGCCTCTAGGCAGTTCGGCCCGGACCTTGGTGCAGGGGAGTTCGGCCTCTAGGCAGTTCGGCCGTGGTAGGGGCTCGGCCTGGCGCCTGGCGCTAAAGCTCTTCAGCGGCTACTGGTTGCATTGGGCCGAGCATCGGGCCGGGCTTCGGTAGGAGCGGGATTTATCCCCAACATCTAGTAATCTAATATATGCCTCCAAGCAAATTGATACATAGTTTACAAAAATTATATTCACCAGTACACATTACATATTGTGATGATATATATTCATCAACTTTCTAATGTATACTATAAATTTCTTCGATATACATAATTTCAAGAATATACTTTTTACCAAGAGATATGGGTGTATATTAAAGAAGCTTACAATATATATCATAAAATCGATAAGTATGTATGTATCACCAGGCTATATAATGTATATTGGTGAATATAATATTTCAAAAATTTTGTATTAATTTGCTTGGATGTATGTATTAGATTGCTAAATGATTATATTATTAATTAAGTATGTATTATTTGATCGTATACTATATATTGGTCAACTCCATATACATATATCAATATGGAGGTGTATATTAATTTGCTTATTGATTAATATTTTATGTACGTATCATAGTATATATTAGTAAAAAATATATACCACAAATAAGGAAGGGAGAGAATGCCTTTTTGTATTAAAAAAAAAAAAATCAGAAGTCTTTGATTTTTAGGTTTATTTTTTAAGATTGGTATCAAGAGAAACACGGCAAACTATGAAGTTCATCTTATAATTTTAGTTTTTTTAGTAGATTTTTGTTTCAAATTTTATATCTTACTAATAGTTTCCACTAACGACTTCCTGATGATTAGCCTAGTCCATGGATTGACCATGGGATTCATAAGATCTTGTATCGTCTACTCTTTCCAACCAGGACAAGTGCGCACCTCTTTCTTTCTGTTCCATTACGTTTCATGATCCAATTTAGTCCTCGTCCATATGCAATGGCTGCAAATGGTGACAAAGACTTCCATCACCCAGACCCGGACTTCTTTCTAGAGCAAAAGAATTCAACAACACAAAGTTTCAAACCTACAAGTTTCTCTTCCCTCCAAGAGGATCGACAGGACTAGTAAAATGATGCAACACATCTGGGTTGGATTTGTTTACTTAATTAAAATTATCCCCAAAAAGACACGTCCTATTATGTGGACACTTAGAAAACACAGGGAAGAACATGATCGTCATCTTTACCTTCATACCATGATGGGGAAAAGCCCTCCTTCATAAGAATGATGAAAGTGGATTACCTTCTGCTTATCTTTGCTTTAGATATCGATGCATCACATCTTAAAGCTTCTAGGTATGCGAAACATTATTGAGTTTGTTGCACTTGTCTTCTTGGTATTGTCGACATGCCGTGTAATGAAAATTAGATTAAATAACAAGATGAGCTCCAATGCCAAAACTAGAAAGTTTCAGGTAAGAAGGTCGGACAAGTAACATCCAAATAAAAAACTCTATGCTTACAGGAAGTCAAGCAAAGAAATATAAGCAAGAAGATCTCAGGAGAAGTGTTTTACAAGGTCAAAATCTTCATTCAAAATAATAAGATGCTTCATCGTATATGATGATTACACACCGTAGATATGGAACAAGTTTCCACCCCTATGAATTAATTATTAGAAAAATTAAAAAAATCATTTGAAGTTTCAAAGAGAAACATGTATCAATGGTAACCATAAACTCATCATTCAACTACTGGATTAATAGCCCTGATATTAAATGCATCCCTTCAAAATGATGGCTGCATGATAGTCTCCTAGTAGACTTTTATGTTCTAATCCTTATCTCTTGGACTTTGGGCTAACACCTTCTGTTTGAGACGAGCTAGAGAGCACCAGTTTCAACTCTATAAGACAGCCCATGATCCTGCGGGACGAGCTCGTTCTCCAACATGAAGAGTGGAAATCACTTTTTTCTTCTAAGAAAGCAGAGAAAAGAGAGCAAATTTTAACCCAATCTGTTTAGGTGCAAGATGATGGTATACAAAATGAAGGGAAAGAACATTGAGCTCCACTAAATCCCAACTGCTTGCAATATGTTGATAGCCTATGGTTTAAAACTAGACCTCTCCGTATAACTTTTTAGCCCCAAAACAAAGGGGATCTGATATAAGCCTTTAAACCTTGACCCGTTCAAAATAAAAGAAATGTTTATATCTCACTAAGTTATACTAATATAGGGGAGGAACTACCATTCTACCCAATAAGGACGTGAATTTGGGTGCGTTAGATTTGTGATCAGAATCGAAATCAAAATTAAAATAGATTAAAATTAGAATTGGAACGGTCATATTCTCCGACTAGTTTAGTTCATGACATTAATACAGATTTTGAATACTAAAAAAGAGTAGAGATTAGATTTTGGAAGGTTGGAGTATGCTCATTTTCCTTAAAATCGGAAAGAGAATAGGACTCTTCTCTGATTAAATGACTGAAATAGGAATCATCCATTCCTATTTTCATTCTAAAATTAAATTCTCATCAATTAAACATATCCGAAATAGATATAAAGGAGTCCCCGTGCACAATACCCTCCATCCGTTATAGTCCGGCGGGTTGACTAGCTTCAATCTCGCTCATGCAATCTCCTGTCGCTAAATTTGTGGACCAAGTTGGTCAGCTTGATGTGAACCTAAATGCAATGCTCAACCAACATGGCAGTGAAATTCTCGGGCCTCTTGGGCGAATGAAAGCTTTTAGATGCATAGCAATGCCTATGGTGACACCACCAACACTTTCATTTGTGTAGGGACAAACTCTCTCTTTACTTTTAGTTCCTTAGATTGTTGAATGTACGTTTGAGTACTTGTAGGGGTTTGAAAATGTTATGAGGCATTGAGAGTAAGAATTTGATGGTTAAAAGGTAAATTGGTTGTTTCCCTTTTTTTTCTTTTTTTTTGAGGACCATATAATTTGAATGGAGGACAATTATTTCAATGTCCATTAGTTAAAATAATGCAAACTAGTGGTAGTTCCAAGTGGTCGCCTCTCCAAAGGAGTTCAGCGTACTCGTCCTCCTTTAGTAAGAAAGCACATGCTAAACACTAATTGGGTGAAATGGGGGAACTTTTTCCATCATTGTTTGCTTTATTTTAACAAGATATTATGCCCTAGAGAAAATGTCTATCATTCTCTAACTTACATATGCCTATGATTGTTTTTCAAATTCAGAATGCTGCACAATGTAATTAGTTATTATGGCTGCAAATGCAAGATCTAAATGATAAATATCTTAAGGTCAACCTTGCAAATGTCAATTTAGCTTGTAAATAGCCTTTCTATTAGCCTTCCATTGCCCCGATGAATGATGATCTCCCCAATTAAGTTAATCAAGGATGTCAAGTGGTCATTTTACCTTGGTTAGTTTCAACAAGGGTCCAAATTATATGAAAATGAAAAGAAAAGGGACGATCATGGTGAGAGGAGGAAAGAGAGTGGTAAACTAATCCATGATATAATGCTTGCCATTAGTGGTGGGCATCGAGTCATGCCTGGTCTGGCTTGGCCTAGGCCCAACGAGCTGAATACTGTAGTGGGTCGTGCCTAGCATGGCCCAGCTACTAAATGGATCATACCGACATGACCCAGTACTGAAGAAACTGACCATTTGAAGAGACATCAAGAGTCTCATAAGATAAGTGATTCTCATCTTCAAAATATCCTTAATACACAAGAGGGTGCTCTTATAGAAACTTTTACTTATAATCATGAAAATTAAAGAAATATATTTATAAAATGAATAGTTAGAAATGAATTATCTTTTAGCTTATGTAATTTTTTTAATTTTGAAGAGTATATTCAATTAGCTTTACAACCCGCTTATAGAAGAATCAGTAGACATATATTTAAAAGAGTAACTATGATTAATTATTTAGCAATGAAGGATAATTTAATTAAAATTCTTTCTACTTTAAATACAAAAATATCATTAACTTCTAATATATAGATTGCATCTGTAAGTAGTATGTCTTTTATTTCTATTACCGCTTATTATATAGATAATAATTGATAATTAAATAAGCGTATTCTTGCTTTTCGTTCTATTGATTATTCTTATTCTAGCCAATAATTTTTTAATGCTATTTATCTAACTACAGCTGCATATAATATTAGAAACAAAATTAAGTCTATTACATTTGATAATGCATTTAATAATAATGTAGCTGTTCAATTATTGAAAGATTCTTTTCATTCCATTATTAATAAAAAATTATTTTATATTAGATGTGTATGTCATATTTTGAATCTTTCTGCTCAAGCTAAAATGGGCATGATTCAAGATATAATTATAAAAATTAGGAACGCAGTATCTTTTATTCATGCTTCAAGAGTATGATTACAAAAACTTAAATAATTATGTCTAGATCGTGGTAAACGTTTTAAAAAATTTAAATTTGATGTAGTTATCTATTGGAACTCTACATATACAATGATTCATGATACATATCCATATAAAAATTTATTAAATATATATATAAATGATCATGGATTAAATTTTATTTTGACTAAAAATGATTAAAAAAAATTTAGAAGAATTTTTAGTTAGTTTTTATAATGCTATAAATACTCTTTCTGATGTTTATTTTTTAATTTCTTATACATTTTTATAATAAATATATATAATTTATGGCCTAATTCGTGCCGGGCTAGGCTAGCCCATGGGCGGTCCAACCAGATGCCTATCTCTACTTGCCATGTTACAGAGAAAAGCCGCCTAGAAGGAAATCTTTACTTTTGTCCATGGGACTTGAGCCAAGAGCAATGTGAATGACTCTTTATCCCATTCGCATTCCTCCTCCCCCTAGCCGCCAAAGTAGTCAAGGCTCATCTCATAAAACTCATCCCTCTGTTGCCATCAAGAACCCTCATCCATAGGTTGTTGGATAGATTGTAATATATAATTAACAAGAAAGAAAGAATAGGAGAGGAAGGGCGGACGGATGTATCGTGCCATCTCTTCTCAAAAGTAAATAAAAATAAAAAGGTAGAAAAAGGGCCGATGGAAATGTTGGATAGATTATAATATTTAATTAAAAAAAAAGAAAAAAAAAAAAGAGAATGGATAAATGGATGTATCGTACAATCTTCTCTAAGAAATAAATAAATAATAAGAAGAGAGAAGAACAGGCCAATAGATGTTTATGGTTATTTTTTAGAAGAAAGTTCTTTCCAAGATACCTCTACGGGATTTACTTCAATTTAAAATTAAAGTCTTATGACTTTAGAAAGAAGCTCTACATTACTTAACCATTGTAAGACAACCGGTGGTCTTAGACTTTAGTTTAAACTGAAGAGTTACATATTTATAGGATGAAAAGTCGCATATTTATAGATTGAAAGACCGCATATCTATGAATTAAAAAGTGATGTATCAAGGAAAAGGTGTCTTTGAACCCATTCATACTCTATAAATATAGAGCCTTGTGGCCAAAAATAATAATCTTGATCTGCCTTTTCATCTTAAAATTTTTATTTTTCTTTCTAATTTCTAAATAGTTTCCTCGAGAGTTTTTAGGAATCTCTTCAAAATTGCTACATGTAGAATTCCATAAGCTTTTATTGTATCCTAGGAGTGATTTGCTATGAACCTATTAACAAACTTATTTGAGTAGGGATAAATATCACTTTAAAGATAGCAATTTATACAGCTCAAAGCCTTAAATTATTCTATTATTTTATCCAATTAAACTACTCCTTCCCAATAATTTTAAGATGATATTCATAATGACTACCAAATCAAGTACTAATGTCAAAATCATTAATCAAGACTTTGTCAAATTGGATCAATTTGATCGAACTAACTTCACCCATTGGAAGGATAAGATGATGTTTCTCCAAACTACACTGAAAATTGCATATGTATTAGATCTAACATTACAGTCCTTTCCTGATGGAACATTACAAGATCACCGACTAGAAAGATAAGATAATGTTTCTCTTGACTGCACTGAAAATTACATATGTATAATTAGATCGAACATTGCAGTCCTTTCTTGATGGAACATTACAAGATACTAAAGCGATTAAAAATGAATGGAACAGGCGACAAGAGGATGAATTTATTTATTGAGGCCATATTCTGAATATATTGTTCGACCATCTCTATTATCTCAATGTTTCAGTCCAATTCCCTCAAGAAATCTAGAAACTATTGGAAGAGAAATATACTACTGAAAGACAAGATATGGATAAATTTTTAATTATAAAATATTTTGAATATACATTGAGTAACAACATATCCATCATAGATCAAGTACATAAATTACAAGTTTTGGTTAATAGACTACATGATCTTAAAATTATTGTTTCTGAGTCACTTTCAGTGGAGGCAATTATTGTAAAACTTTCTTCTACCTGGAATGATTATGAGAAGAAGCTTCTAGATATGGTAGAAGATTTCACTATACCATAGATGCTAAAGCATCTCAAGATTAAGAAAGAATATAGAAAATGTGATGCTGCGTATTTGAATCCTAAAGTAAACAGTGAAAATGGGTTTAGTAAAAAATTTGAACTCTAAATGCTAGAAGAGTCTTATAGTGTAAATAGGTTCTAGTTTCAAGAATAGCATCCCAATAAAAAGAATACATGATGTTACCATCGTTTTCTCGTAAGGGTAGATACGATAAGAACGAGAAGAAAGTCAATAAAAATGTTATCGACAGTAATGCAAATATGGTGAAAGACGAAGTCAAAGATCCTATTGCCATGATTTCTACATTGCAATTTGATATGGTCACTAAATTACACAATGCAACCATAAACCAATCATTTGATTGGCAACTTGACTCTGATGCAGCAGTACATGTTTGCAGTGATAAACGGTAGTTCAAAAATGATGAAGTAGCTACTACTGGATAAGAAGTACTTGAGGAAAATTATAGTCCTGCCAAAGTATTTAGAAAGAGAACAGTTGAAAACAAACTTTATTGAATATACCGAATATTTTAGAAATTAAAAAAAATCTTGTATCTACTAGCCTTTTACGTAAGAATGGCGTTAAAGCTGTTCTAGATTTTAGTAAGTTAATTTTGTCTAATAATGAGGTATTTATTGGGATAGATTATTCTTATAAGGGTATGTTCAAACTTAATCTTGGTAGTAATAAAATTGATGCATACTAATATATCGCTATATCAAATAAAGTGTATGAGTAGAGTATCATCTCTTGAAAATTAAAAAATAAATAATAAAAAAAAAATTCTAAATTTTATTTAAAAAATTAATTTAAAAAAATAAAAAAAATAAGAAGAAATAAAAAAAATAATTAAGATAATTGTAAGAAAGAAAGGATGTAATTATTAGAATTGAATTTAAGAGCAATAGGATACTAAGGCAATCGGTTCACTAACTCAATAAAATATTTCAGTAATCATGTAAATTAGGTTAATTTTATTTCATATGACGGTGGAGTCTCCTATGATATTCACTACCTTTTAGTCCAGGCGTAGTAAATCTATTAATATTTATTAATTATCTTTTGGTCCAGATATAATTTAAATAAATATCAATGTATTAAGTTTTATGAAATCTTCTAATTAAAATATACTGCATTCAAAGCACACTAAAATCACCATATACATAAGAATCTTAATCCGATTTAGATATAAGATATATAAATCAAAAAGCATTGACATAGACATACTTGGTCTATATCATCTATGTCCATCAAATCAATTAGAAGATGACCAGTATTCTAAAAGCATTAAGAATAGATTTATATATTCCTTACAAAAAAATTTAATTCTAAAATCCAATTATATAGAATATTACATCAAAAGAGTGGCTATACCTTAGTCATAGTAAAAAAAAAAATTTAGTTCATGATAAATAAAATAAAAATAGCAAATAAAATAGAAAATATAGAAAAAACCAAAGATTGCTGAATTTTATCGTTGATCGATGCTCTTGATGCGGAGAAATTGATGGAGAAGAGCTGTGGTAGGTGTGCTGGTTGTGGAAGATGAGCCACGAAAAAAGAAGGAAGAAAAAAAATGCTTTTTCTCTAATCAAATTCTCTATCACCCTGTCTTCTCTCTCAGATCTCTCTCCTCTATTTCTCTCTATGCTATTTCTCTATTCTATGGCTCTACTATTCTATCTCTCTTAAGCTCTCCGTCTTGCTATGCCCTTTGGTATCCCTCAGTAGATCTTTAAATACAGGCTAGAGGGTGATATCGATAAGAAATTCTGGTGAAATCAAGATAAAAACTCCTGAAAGATAATGAATTGAAGCCTTTTAATATCCGTAAAGAGATTTGAATATTATTAACCATCATGATCAAACGGACGAAAAATTACTTAAAAATCTGATTTTTTCTCCAAAATCAAGTTGGATTAAACCGTAGCCATCGGATCTTCACTGATGATCAATTGCTGACCGTTGGATGGCGCTTCAAAGGGTTTCTCTTGTTTAATCAAAACTAGATCTCATGCTAGCTATTAGATCTTCACCGGCTTCTCTCTCAGCCATTTGTTGGTGCCAAAATCCTAGCCATCCACTTGTGTAGACCGCGCATGAATCAGGCTTTCCTATCCACCATGTGAATCGCCACCAATCAAAACACGTAGTGCCACGTGCAATTCCAGCTTTGCCCCTGCATCCACAATGTAGTGGCTCCTCGTAAGCCATGTTGTTTCCTGGCATCACTACGACGTCAGCAGTCTCGGCGGTTCAGCAGATTGGCGGTCGAACTGGGCTGGTTCTGAGTTGGTTTGGACTGGACTGGCTTGTTGTTATTATCTTTTTTCTATTTTCCTTTAAATTTGATTTCGGACTCATTTTAAATCTATTTTGATTTAAACTTATTTTCTTTGAACCAGAAAATTAAGCCCTTCTCATTGATGGACTTCCTTCTTGCATAAGATCAATAAAATTATTAATTTTTTAAAAATAAGATAAATTATTTTATAATTTAATATTTTTATTATTATATCCATAATACTTATCACACCCCCCAACTTACTCATTGCTAATCCCTTAGCAATGTATTATTTAATATTAATTAATCATCATGTTTCAATAAGATCCTCCTTCACAAAAATAGATCTAGGATTAACGTTCCAAAAGTTTAGCAAGTATCCTAACTAAGTATTGAGCTTCAAAAGTAAATTCATAGTCTGTACAATGAGAAACTTTCTTAAGGTACATCTGATCTATAGCACTTGTGTTAGTGATGACAACTTAGCATTTCAGTGCTAATTTAAAGGATAAATGTATCTTCCTTTATCATCTATTTTGATTAATTTTCTATATATTCCCAAGTTAAGATCAAAAACCATGGTAGCTTTTACAGTGCCTTCTTTTTTTTTTTGTTGAGCATCCTGGCCTTTCCTCTACCATTTGACATGAACCTTTACACTTGACCTAGGTACAAAGACCTAGTTACTAAGCTTCAAGTAATCCACATATACTCTATATTTTATATTTTTTTGTATACAGATAGCTCATTCCTTAAATTTAATTTTTTAATTAGAATATATATTAGTTATTAATTTTTAGTGATAATTGAATTCTCAGTTGATCTTATAATCAACACCTATTTTATCTTATCAGTATGCATGTGTAATTGAAAGTGCTAATAGTCTTTAAATGACTTAAGTAGGCCGCTAAAAGTCTACTCACTACATTCATTAGCAAAAATTTTCTAACTTTTTTACTTCTCATGGTCTATCTTGCTCAAAATTTTCTTTCTTGATATATAGTTTATTTTTTTAAAATTATTTAAAATTATTTTTTTTAAAAAAATTAATTAATTAGTTTAATTTTTTTTAAAAAAAATTCTACTTTTCAACTTAATCGACATTATATCAATGGAGAAAGAAAAATAAAAGGTACAATAAATGATAGTAAAGAATACATCTGATTCAGTCCAAACTGGTTCTTTAAAATTTTGCAAATTAGCTTGAGCTCTCCTTTATTTTTCTCTGTAAAATTAAAAATGCACACCAAAGCTATAAAAGAGTAACAAAAAACTATAAAAAAATAAAAAAAAATAAAAACTAAAAAAAAAGAAATCATCTATCTAGTAGTTCTGATTTATAGTCATTAGGTTGACTATCGTAAATCTCTAGACTGGATCTTGCAATCGGAGGGCTTTCTTCTCTCTCTCAAAACTTCCACCAACGTAATGCTTCAGCCTATGCCCATTTATCTTGAACGTACCTTTTGATTCGTTAGAGATCTCCACTACTCCATATGGAAAAATCTTAGTAATTATATAGGGACATGTTCATCTTGATTTTAGCTTTTCTGAAAACAAATATTGCTGTGAACTATATAGGAGAACTTGCTGTCCCTAATGAAATTCTCTATTTACAATATTATTATCATGCCATTTCTTAGTACGTTCTTTGTATATCCTCGAATTCTCATAGGCATCATGGTGAAATTCATCTATCTCATTTAACTACATCAATCTATTCTTTTTTGTGTCTTGTATATCAAAGTTAAGAATTTTTATAGCCCAATATGCTTTATATTCTAGCTCTACAGAAATGTGACATATTTTACTAAAGAGTAACCTATATGGGGATATACTAATGGATGTTTTATATGTAGTCCTATATGCCCACAATGCATCATCTAATTTTAATGATCAATCTTTCCTAAATACACTTACAGTCTTTTCCAAGATTTTTTTTAAATCCTATTAGACACCTCTACTTGACCACTTATTGTGGATGATATGGGATAGCTACCTTGTGAGTGACACCATATTTGCTTGATAGATTTTCAAATTATTTATTCCAAAAGTATGTGCCTCTATCACTAATGATTGCTCTAGAAGTGCCAAAATGCGTAAAAATATGCTTTTTCAAAAATTTGATAACTACCTTAACATCATTAGTGGGAAAAGCTGCTGCTTCTATCTATTTTGAAACATAATCTATAGCCACAAGAATATATTGATTTGAAAAAGAACTAAAAAAATGTCTCATAAAATCAATATCCCAAACATCAAAAATTTCACATATAAGAATATTCTTTAAAGGCATTTCATGTCTCCTAAAGAGATTTTTAGTTCTTTGACAGTGGTCACATGAAGAAACATAAGTATGAGCATCTTTAAATAGAGAGGGTCAATAAAAACCTAATTAAAGAACCTTACGAGCTATCCTAATTGAGCTGAAATGTCCTCCTACCTTCCGATCATGACAATGGTGCAAAATTTTCATTATCTTTTCCTCTGGAATACATCTTCTAATGACTTATTCTGCATAATACTTATATAAGAAGGATTTATCCCAAAAATAATATTTGACAATAGATAAAAATCTCTTCTTTTGTTGAAAAAAAAAGATTAAGTGGAAGAATCTTACCAACCAAGTAGTTAACAATATCAGCACACTATGAAAATATTCTACTTGATATAACATAAAGGTGCTCATCTGAGAATTTCTCCTTGACAAGGCAAATTTCTGATATCTTTTCTGTGACATTTTTCAACCATGAAAGATGATCAGCAACTAAATTTTCTGTGCCTTTCTTGTCTTTGATCTCCAAATCATACTTTTGCGGCAGAAGAATCCATCTAATCAATCTGGATTTTATATTTTTCTTAGCAAGAAGATACTTCAGAGCTACATGGTCAGTATATACAATAACTTTGAATAAAATAAGCTAGGAATGAAATTTATTTAATGCAAATACTACTGCCAGAAGCTCCTTCTCTATAGTTGCATATTTTTATTGGGCCTCTATCAAGGTACAGCTGGCATAATAAATAGTTTGAAAAATCTTATCATTTCTCTGGCCAAGTACTGCTCTTATGGTTGTATCACTAGCATCACACATCAGCTCAAAAGGTAGAGATCAATTTGATGCCACTATAATAAGTGTTGTGACTAGCTTCTATTTGAGGATTTGTAAACACTCATCAGCAAAATGAAAAGATACATCTTTAAATAATAGACTAGATAGAAATCTAGAAATTAGAAAAAAAAATTTATAAATTGATGATAAAATCCAGCATGTCCTAAGAAGCTCCTAATAGCCCTTACTAAGATCGGTAGAGGCAACTTTTTGATTACCTCAACCTTAGCTCTATCTACTTTAATTTTTTTATATGAGATCTTGTGGCTTAGCACTATGCCTGCTTACACCATCAGTTGATACTTCTTTCAATTTAAGATAAAGTTAATATCTTCACATCTTTGTAAAACAAGAGATAAGTTATGCAGACATTTATCAAATGAAGATCCAAAGATAGAAAAATCATCCATAAAGATCGCAAAAAAATCTTCAATCATGTCATGAAAAATAGCCATCATACATCATTGAAAAATAGCTGGTGCATTACACAAACTAAATAGCATTCTCCTAAAAGCAAATATACCATAGGGACATGTAAAAATAGTTTTCTTTTGATCCTCAAGTGCTATGGAAAATTTAATTATAATCAGAATAATCATTTAGAAAATAATAAAAATCATGCTCAGCTAATCTTTCTAACATCTGATCTATGAATGGAAGAGGATAATGATCTTTTCTAATGGCATCATTTAATTTTCTATAATCCATGCATACTCTCCACCCAGTCACAGTTCTAGTAAAAATTAATCCATTATTATCATTTTAAACTACAGTAATCCCATCTTTCTTAAAAACTACTTAAACAGGACTCACTCAGAAACTATCAGAGATAGGATGAATAATACCTGCATCAAGTAGCTTGATTGTCTCCTTTTTTATCACTTCTTGCATCTTTGGATTGAGTCTTCTTTGCGGTTAGACCGTAGGCTCATAATTATCTTTCATGAGAATTTTGTGCATATAAATTGAGAGACTGATTCCTTTAATATCTACTATGGTCCATCTAAATACCTTCTTATTTTCTTTAAGCACTCTCAATAACTTCTCTTCCATTAATCCTGTCACTGAGGAAGAAATAATAATAGATAAGTGTGAAGAACCTTCTAGAAAAATATATTTTAAATTAGAAGAAAGAGATTTAAGTTCAAGAATAGATGACTCTTCAATTAATGGCTTTGGAAGAGGAGTAGATGATCTTTCTAGCTTTTCAAAATGTGGTCTGTATGTGCGTGGAATATATGGCCTAGTCTCCAACAATCTTATGCACTCTAATTGCCTTTCATCTTCAGTTGAATCCTCTTACGATTGGACAATGCAAACCTCAATAGAGTCGTTAAACCTGTTTTCTAAAAAATACTTATATACTAATTTATAAATATCATCAATTTAAAATTAAGTTTGATTATCATTAGAATGTTTAATAACCTTAAAATCATTAAAGATAACTTGTTCCTTTTGAACTCTAAGAATTAATTTTTCTTATTGAACATCAATGAAAGCTCCTCCAGTAGCTAGAAAGATTCTTCCTAGGATAAGGGATACTTCAATATCATCTTCCATGTCAAGAATAATAAAATTAATAAAAAAATAAATTTATTTATCTTTACTAAGATATCCTCTACTATACCTCTTGGATACTTAATGAATCTATCTACTAGCTTAAAAGTGATAGTAATAGGCTTTGGTTCTCTAAGACCCAACTCCTTAAAAATAGAGAAAGGCATAAGATTAATACTTGCTCAAAAATCACATAGAATTTTGTCAAAACTATAATCACCAATAATACAAGGGATGGTAAAACTTTCTAGATCTTTTAGTTTCTATGGTAATTTATTTTAAAGTATTGCTGAGCATTCTTCATTCAAATTTACTGTCTCATGCTCCTTTAGCTTTTTTTTATTGATTAGAATTTCTTTAAAAAACTTAGCATCCCTAGGCATCTAAGTGATAGCATTTACAAAAAAAAATATTAATATATAAATTTTTAAAAATTTTAAAAAAATTAGAAAATTTTATATTAAAATATTGTATTTGTCTCTCTAAAATTGATAGTGATGGCTCATAGGGCTTCATATTTGGATTGACAAACTTTATACCTGGGAACCATCCATCAGCTGGTTGTTTCGATGACTGATGAATTTTAGTTAATTATTTATAGTTTTTTCATCAGTCTCTTTCTTCTGATGTGGCTCTTCCAGCTCTTTATCACTTCTTAATATGATAGCATTGATTTGCTCTCTTAGATTGGTCTCCATGTTGCTAGATCCTTGTGGTCTTCTAGAGATTATCTTGGCCATTTATCCCACTTGCATTTTCAAGTTCCAAATAGCTGCTGCTTGGTTCTGCCTAAGCTTGGTTTCCATATTTCACATGGCTACTTCTTGGTTCTGCATAAATTTGACCATCATCTCTTCCATGTCAGACTTTTTCTCAAGTACTTAGAATCCTGGGAGTGGTTATTGTGTTGCATTTTTATTACTCCACGAGGAGTTAGGATGCTGCCTCCACCCTTGATTATATGTATTAGAGTAGGGATTATTTTGCTATGGCCTAAAAAAATTATCAAGATAATTAGCTATATCAGAGGCTTTAGCAAAGGGATTACCTGTTTAGCATTCGCTTGTATCACATCCTCCTCCACATAGCTCACAAGTGATGCTCTGTACATGCATAATTTCTCCCTTCATGTTGTTGAGTTCAACCCAAAGAGATGCAATCTCAGCTGTCAAAGTTGGAATGCTATCTACTCCATATATAGTTGGTGATCTTCTCGATATTATACAATCTGCTTGCCATTGATAACTATTTGACACCATCTCATTAATCAGTTCAAAGGCTTTCTCCTCCATCTTATGATTAATGGTACCTCCTGCCACTACATCAATCATAGAATGATTAGTAGGAGATAAATCAATATAAAAAATTTATACCTGAAGCCAAATGGGTAGTTGATGATGTGGGCATCTCCTCAGTAGCTTCTTAAAATGCTCTCAAGCCTCATATAGTGACTCCATCTCCATCTGCACAAAAGCAATAATATCATTGCGCATCTTTGCAGTCTTGAAAGATGGAAAATACTTAGCCAAAAATTTTTTAGGCTAGGGCATCCCAAGTAATAATGGAACATGTAGGAAACGAATAAAGCCGACTTTTAGCTTTATCTCAAAAAGAAAAAAATAGCCTTAATTTAATGGCATCATCTGACACCTCATTAATTTTAAAAGTATCATAGAGTTTAAAAAAATTAGAAATATTGATGTTCGGATCATCATACATGTATCCACTAAATTGGATAGTTGATTGAATCATCTAGATCATCGTCGATTTTATTTCAAAATTATTTGCTTCCACAGGCGATCTTCTAATGCTCGAAGCTGCATCAACTACTGATAGTATAATGTAATCATTTAATGAATGATATGCTGCTCGAATAGCTTCTTATCATTCTTGTACCATCATATCTAGTCCTAGATTGATGTCATTAGGATCTTCAACTGTCATGTTTCTTTCTTAATTTAATCTTCGAATTGTCTATTCTATTTCTGAGTCAAAAGATACTAAGTCACTTTGTCCAACACATGTCATGCACTGAACATGCACCTAAAAAATAAAATAAGAATAAAAATTAAAAATAAAATTCTAAAGTAAAAAAGAATTGAAATTTTAATATTATTTTAGATATAATTTTCAGTAACGACACCAAAAATTGATACGTGCTAATCTATAGCTATGGCAAGTACACCAGTCGATCAAGTAATAAAGTATATGAGTAGAGTATTGTCCCTTGAGGATTAAAAAATAAATATTAAAAAACTTTTTTCTAAATTTTATTTAAAAAATTAATTTAGAAGAAATAGAAAAAATAAGAAGAAATAAAGAAATAATTAAAAAAATTATAAGAAAAAGAGGGTGTAATTATTAGGGTTGAATTCAAGAGCAGTAGGATACTAAGACAATCAGTTCACCAACTCAATATAATATTTCAGTAATCATATAAATTAGGTTAATTTTTTTTCATGTGATAGTGGAGTCTCCTAAAATATTCACTATTCTTTGATTCAGACATAATAAAACTATCAATATTTATTAATTATCCTTTGATCTAGGCATAATTTAAATAAATATTGATGTATTAATTTTTATAAAATTTTTTAATTAAAATATGCTGCATCCAAAGTGCACTAAAATTACTGCATACATAAAAATCTTAATCCGATTCAGACACAAGATATATAAATCAAGAAGTATTGACATAAACGTACATAGTCTATATCATCTATATCCATCAAATCAATTAGAAGATAGTCAGTATTCTAAAAGTATTAAGAATAGACTTATATACTCCTCATGAACAAAATTTAAATCTAAAATCCAATCATATTGAATATTGCATCAAAAGAGTGGCTATACCTTAGCCTTAATAAAAAAAATTTAGTTTATGATAAATAAAATAAAAATAACAAATAAAATAGAAAACATAGAAAAATCAAAAGTTGCTGAATTTTATCATTGATCGATGCTCTTGATGTAAAAAAATTGATGGAGAAGAGTTGCTGGTAGGTGTGCTGGTTGTGGAAGATGAGCCGTGAAGAAAGAAGGAAGAAAGAAAGAAACCTGTCTTCTCTCTTAGATCTCCCTCCTCTATTTCTCTCTATGCTATTCCTCTATTCTATGGCTCTACTATTCTATCTCTCCTAAGCTCCCCGTCTTGCTATGCCCTCTTGTATCCCCTAGTAGGTCTTTAAATAGAGGCTAGAGGGTGATATCGACAAGAAATCCTGATGAAATCAGGATAAAAACTCCTGAAAGATGTCAAATTGAAGCCTTCTATTGTTCGTAAAGAAATCTGAATATTATTGATCATCATATCATGATCAAATGGATGAAAAATCACTTAAAAATCTAGTTTATTCCCCCAAATCAAGTTGGATTAAACTATAGCCGTCGGATCTTTGCTGATAATCGATTGCTAACCGTCAGATGAAGCTTTAGAGGGCTTCTATTATTTAATCAAAATCGGATCTAACGCCAGCTGTTAGATCTTCATCAGCTCCTCTCTCAGCCATTCGTTGGTGCCAAAATCCTAGCCATCCGCTTGTGAGAACATGCATGAACCGAGCTTTCCTGTACATCGCATGAATCGCCACCAATCAAAATGCGCAGCACCACATGAAATTCCAGCTTTGCCCCTGCACCCGCATTATAGCAGCTCACCATAAGTCATGTTGTTTTCTGGCATCACTGCGATGTCAGCGGTCTAGACAGTTCAGTGGATTGGCGGTCGAGCTGGGCTGGTTCTGAGCTAGCTTCTAAGCCAGTTTGAACTAGATCGGCCAGCTATTATTATTATTATTATTTCTTTAAATTTGATTTTAGACTCATTTTAAATCTGTTTTGCTTCAAATTTTTTTTTGAACTAGAAAATTAAACTTTTCTCATGGTGGGCTTCTTTCCTGCATAAGATCAATAAAAATATTAATTTCTTAAAAATAAGATAAATTATTTTATAATTTAATAATTTTATTATTATATCTATAATGCTTATCAAGAATATCTCCAAATTTAGCACATTTAAATTTTAAGTCCTTGCATTATATGTATAAGCATAGATATATTTCTTATAAGCATGAACATAATTATAAGTGTGAAATCTGTATTCAAGAAAAAAAATATCAAAAAATATTTTTTCAAGATAAAAAAGGATATATAAATATTAGAATTAGTACAATCCGATAGTTCTAAATTGAATGGTATTCTAACAAGAGGTGGTAAAACAAGTTACTTTATAATGTTTATAAATGATTTCTCTAGATACACATATGTGTATCTAATGAGTAGCAAAGATGAAGCATTTGAGTTCTTTAAATAATATAAAGTAGAAGTAGAAAATCAGAAGGAAAAGAAAATTAAGATTCTCCATACTGATAGGGTCGAAGAATATATTTTCAATGAATTTATTGCTTATTATAAAGAACATGGTATTATACACAAGAAATCAACACTGTATATATCTCAACAAAATGGTTTGGCTGAAAGAAAAATATAACTTTGGTTGATATCATTCATGCAATGATTTTAAATGCTAAACTATCTCCAATTTCACGGGTGAAGCACTACTTGTTACATGTTATGTTCATAATAAAATTCTATCTAGAAAAATTCAGGTTTCATATCTTATGAATTATAGAAGGGAAGAAAATCAAATATAGACTATCTTAAAATGGGGGTGTTTGGCCTTTTATAGAGTTTATGTTTCAAAAAGAACTAAATTAGGGCCAAGAGCAATAAATATTATTCGTGAGATATGCTCAAAATCCAAAGGCTTATAGATTATTATACTTTAAGTCTAATATTATAGTAGAAACAAGAGATATAGAATTTATTGAAGAAAAATTTTATTCTAACTTTATACCTAATCCTATTACCACAATTGATAATCCACAAATCTCACAATCTAGTTTACTTCTAGTACATTTAATAACAAGAGCAATAAAATAAATAAAAATATTATTTTCTCTGAACCCAAGAGAAGTAAGGGTGATAAGAAAGAAAAAATTTGGATCCTATGGAAGGTAGTAGAACAACTATGCTCAATAAAATACCTATTTTATTAAATATTGAAGTGATCCTAAGACATATAGTAAGGCAATAACTTCAAGAAAGATGGATTTTTGGAAAAAAGCTATAAATGATGAAAAGTACTCAGTATGGTCTAACAATACTTGGATACTTGTGGATTTGTTTGCAAAATCAAAATCTATAAGATATAAATGGGTATTTAGAAGAAAATATATTATAGATGGGTCTATACAAACCATTAAGGCTAGATTATTAGTTGAGCAATATACACAAAAAGAAGGCATAAATTATTTTAATACATATATTCTAGTAGCAAAAGTAATATCAATTAGAATTTTTATTGCATCAACTTCAATTCATAATTTACATATTTATTAAATAGATGTTTAAATAGTATTCTTAAATGGTGACATTATTGGAGGTCTATATAGAACAATAAGAAGCTTTTGTTCTTCCTAGAAATGAAAAGAAAATTTGTAAATTAATCCAATCATTATATCATTTAAAGCAAGCTCCAAAGCAATAGCATAAAAAGTTTGATTCAATAATTTTGTCAAATGGATTCACTCATAATAATGCTGATAAATGCATCTACTATAAATTTATTGATAAATATGATGTAATCATTTATCTTTATATGGATGACTTGCTGGTTTTTAAGACCAATTTGGAAGGTATATTTGAGACTAAGAAGTATCTAACTTCTAAATTGAAGATAAAAGATCTTAATGAAGTAGATACTATATTAAACATAAATGTTATGAAGCATAGTGGGGGTTATGCTTTGACTCAATTTCTATTGGATTTTGGCACCTCGAATTTGACACACAGTAGTGATGGAGGAGCCCATAGTAGTTTGCATGAGAAGCGAGGCCCACAGGAGCGTGTGCAGCCCGTAGGTGCATGTGGCCAGTAGGCACGCACGGCCCAAGTGCGTGAGCATGGCCCAGTGTGCACGGGCATGGCCCAGACGTGCACCTAGTGTGGTTCATCATGTGGTGCAGGAAGGGAGTGCGTGAACCAAACATGGTCCATGTGCCAGCTGGGCCTTTCACACAATTCACGTGGAAGGCATGGACCGCTTAGGGGTCTACCATGATTTCACGCAATCTACATCATGCGGATGCATGATCCAATAGTCCAGGATGCTTGCAGGCTTGATCGGACAATCAGGTGGTTTATTTAGGTCCTGTTAGGAGATCTAAACCTATTGATACTCGATTTTAGATTTGTTCTTTAAAAGGCCCTAATGGCTTTTGGAGCATGATAGCAGGTAGAGCACTGCAGAGCATCGGCTAGCAGTAGAGACAGCGGTAGAGCCTCAGGGGAGCACTTAGAGAGCACTCAGGTAGTGGCCAAAGTTGAGAGGTCTTCTTAAGAGAGATGACTACTTTATTATGAGGGATTGTACTTCTTGTTGAGAGAAAAAAATGATGTATGAGAGTTGAGAGGATATGATCTCCTCTTATAATTTTTTTTCTTTTCTTATAGTAAAGTTTGCATGACTCATAGAGATAAGTCTTGGATTGATCTATGTATTTGATTGTTTCTTTCTTGCATCTCTTCTTCTTTTCTGTTGCGGTATTGACATCATTATTGAAGTTACGATCTTATATGAGAATCCATATTCCACACTCATAAGGGATCCTTCCAATAAGTGATATTAAAGCAAGTGGTATTATAATAATAAGTGGCATTAAAGCATCAAAATTTTTGGGTTATGGTGGTATTGATCGAGATTGAAGAAGATGGAGAAAACAAGCTTAATCAAGATAGAGATCAACCAGTTTAATGGAAAGAGTAATCACTTTCTATGATAAGCAAGGGTGAAGGATGTGCTCATCCAACAAGAATTGATTGATGCTCTCTTATGCAAGAAGAAACTGACTACCATAGAGGTGAAGGATTGAAAGTGGGTCTAGGTATCGACGGTAAATATGATCCACTTGTATTTGATAGATGATATAGTGATTCATATATTTAGCAAGACTTTTTTGATAGTGATATGATTGAAGCTCTAAGAGATGTACATGACAAAATCACTCTCCAATACTCTCTTCCTCTGAAAGTAGTTTTATCAACTACAGATGAGCGAGGGACAAAGTGTACAAGAGTATCTTAGCAACCTTTAGAAGATCCTCACTGATCTTCTCAGCATTGATGAAAAGGTTGAGGAGAAAATTAAGACATTGATCTTGCTTAATTTCAATATTGCTTCTCCCTTTATTTGAGTCTTTGGTGATTGCTCTTCTTATAAAAAAAAGTACCATCAAGATGGATGAGGTCACTTCTGTACTTTTCCAAAATAAGATTCTTAGATGGAAGAACCGAGCCTCAAGTTTAGATGGTAACTCGACTTTGACAATGATTGGAGATGGTGATGGCACAAGACAAAGTAGTAGATAATCCTAAGATGGACGGTCCAAATCCAAGTCGATGAACTTCAGCAAGATTAGATGCTACCAGTATGATGAGTTGAGGCATCAAATCAGATATTATCCATAGCTTAGAAATTAGACAAAGACTATTACAATGACGGTTCAAGGTAGCGACATTGATAAGACCGATGATATACTTATGGTTTCAGATGAAGTATCTATTTTTTTCAGTAATGCATTTTAGATTCTGCTTGTTCACATAATGTTTATTATAGAGAGAAGCTGTTTGACTTTCAAGAGAGTAGTGAGGGCACTGTTTATTTACCGGATGGATTGAACTATGCGATCAAGGATATTGGGATCATTAGTTTGCAGACACATGATGGAACAGTGAAAAAATTGGATGAGATCCGATATATATCCAGTTTCAGAAGGAATCTGATTTCAATGAGTAGATTGGATTCAAGCAGTTATAAATGGAGAGCTAATGATGGAATCCTGAAGATTATTCATGACAGTAAAGCTGTTATGAAGAAAAAAAAATATAGAGAATACTACCTTTTAATAGAGAGCTTAGCATGAGATAGAGCTTTAGGTGCTAATGGGAGCTCAGAGTAAGATGAAGCTCCAGATGTAGGTGGATTAGATACGAGATGGGAGACCAGAAAGGATGATAGATGACATCACAGGATAAAGTTTCTATTACCATAGGAGGCTACCCCGAGTAGCTCTTAGGTTAGATAGGTCACAGTATATGACGGAAATGAGATTAAACGATCTAGCTCAGCTTCCATATTTATTTATCTATGAGCAGTCAGGTATTTATCTTAGGGTATTGAGGCGAGATCATGTAAAAGCTTTAAATATTAGGTGAAGGCTGAATGTCAAGTTGAGATAGAGATTGTTAGATTTTGGCACTCAAATTCGACCCACAGCAGCGATGGAGGTGCCCACAGGAGAAGCAAGGCCCGCAAGCAGCCGCATGGCCCATAAGAGCATAAGGCTTGCTGGTGTGTGAGGCCCAGATGCGCGGGCATAGCCTAGCGCATGTGGGCATGGACTAGGCGTGTGCCCAGCACGGTCCACCACATGGTGTAGGAGGGGAGCGTGCGAACCAGGCACGGTCCAAGGCCCAGGCATGGATTGCTTAGGAGTCTATCATGATTTTACATAGTCTACATCATGTGGATGTGCAATCTAATGGTCTAGGATGCTTATGGGCTTAATCGGATGGTCAGGAGATTTGTTTGGATCTTGTTAGGAGACCTAAACCTATTGATACTCAATTTTAGGCTATTTAAAAGACCTTCATAGCCTATGAAGCATGATACCTGGTAGAAATGCTGTAGAGCATCGGCTAGCAGTAGAACCTTAGAGGAGTGCTTAGGAAGAGGCTAAAGTTGAGAGCTCTTCTTAAAAGAGAAGAGAGCTTTGTTGTGAGGGATTACACTTCTTATTGATAGAGAGAGATTGATGTATGAGAGTTGAGAGGGTGTAATCTCCTCTTATAATTTTTTTTTTCTCATATTGAAGCTTGCATGCCCCATGGAGGTAAGTCTTAGGCTGATCGATGTATTTGATTATATCTTTCTTACATCTTTCTTTCTATTATGGTATTAACATCATCATCAGAGTTACGATCTCGGATGGAGATCCATATTCCACACTCATGAGGGATCGTCCTAATAAGTAGTATCACAACAATCTCATTATATTAAAAAATTATTAGTAAAGTTTAAATGTCTTGGAATAAAGAAAGAAACTATCCTATATAATCCCAATATTAAGTTAATTGAAAAACTTGGTAAAGTAATTGCATAGCTTGAATATGCTAGTGTTATTGGAAGATTAATGTATGCAATGTGCTGTATCAAGCCAGACATTACATTTACAATATACAAAATCTCAAGATACACTAATAAACTAAATATTGATCATTGAAAAGTAATAAGCAGAATCTTTGGATATCTAAAAAAAATCATTGTGTCATGCCCCGACCTAAGGCCCAAGCTGATTGCGACAGATGGTTGTAAATAATTCAAATAAAAATAAACTATACATGCAAGGCCTTAGACATGCAAGACCTGCCTTCACTTTCAAAATACCATAATAAACCATACTCAAATGATGGTAGTAAAAGTACACTTCTAATTTTGTTGATTCAAGTAAAAATAGTTCAGTAATAACTAAGAAGGCCCAATAACATAAATCAAAATTAATATTTATAAAAAAAATAAACTAAGCAAATGTCCTCTAAGATCCTATGCTCCTTACTACTCGATCCCAGTCTCACATGCTTTTTTGGATCTAAAAGAAAAAGAAAAGAAAGAATAAACTTTACAGGCTTAGTAAATTAATTACTAATATCTTTAAGGGATTAAGTATGATTAAATTTTTTTCCAAACATAGCAATTGACAAAAATAGATGCACAAATCAACAAAAGTTTAACTTCAAAATATACCATGATAACAATAAAATTTAAAATCCTTTCACAATTTTCGGTGACTATGACCACGATCAGTTTCATGACAAGGTCCAAAAAAGATTAGCCTTTGAATGCATAATATGTAATTAATCAGTATATACTAGTAATCATCCCTACTGATTAGTCCTAGAATAAAACTAGCTTTGATTCATATGGCCACAATCAATTCCATAACAGAATAAAGAGATTAGTTCTAAAATTAAACATATGATGCATTAGCATATGCCAGCGATCAGTCTTGACTGGCTAGATTTAGAAGGATTAACTCTACTAGCAATTAACTTGATCAGCTGGCAAGGCCCGAGAGAACTAACTTTACTAGTGATTAGCCTTAATCGGCTAGGTCCAAAAGAAATTAGTTTCTATCATATGGCCAACAATTAGTCCTATTGGATTGATCCAAATCATTGTCTAACTAGATAGTTTGTCTCATAACCAATATACTCATTTCAATATCATAAATTTTCATAATTTATCTCTAAAAGTAAAAAAATATTTTTTTCATTTAAAAATTCATGCAAGCATAGATCCATGCAATATAGGAAAACCATCATATTTAAAATTTACAAATATTTCAGGATAACACTATGCTTGATCCATAATTTTAAATTTTATAAGATACATATATTTTTAAATTTTTAATTTTTTAAATACTATATTTTTATATAATTTTTAAATTAAAAATATAAGAAATATGTTAAGTAAAATACTAGAGATAAATAAAACTTACAGTCGATTAGATTCAAAATTTTATGATCTTTACAATCTAATGTCTAGATCCAATTCTCCTCCAATCTAAATCAGAAACCTAGATTAGATCTAACTCAGTAATCAAAAAAAGACTAGACTAATTAGGCTCAATTTAATAAATCATGAAAAGGGAAAAGAAACTTTATAAAGGTACTATCAAAGCCTAATCTATTTGGTCTGACTCTACCAACATGAAAAAGAGAGAGAGATGCTCGATCTAGACTAATTGAATTTTTTATTTGAACTGGATCCACTTGATTTAGGTCAAATTAGGAGCCTCAGCCTAAGTGGTCTGAGTCGATCATCAAAAGATCAATTTAGACTTAATCGAATTGGATCTTGCTCCATCACTCTCTCTCTCACTCTCTCTCTTTCTCTCTCTCTCACTCTCTCTCTTTCTCTCTTTATCAATCTTTCTTTCTTTCTCTCTCTCTCTCTCTATGTCTTTCTTTCTTTCTTTCTTCCTTTCATCAAAAACAAGAGTCTCGTGGCACTTAGGAAGGATGGAGAAAAAGGGATGGGGGATGAGGTTTGGCAAGTATGTAGTCAGGGTGGCCAAGTCGATGGTGATGGTTGAAAATGACGGCGATGGCCTAAAACGATAATGATCTGAGGATA
Source organism: Cocos nucifera (assembly GCA_006176705.1). Taxonomy (NCBI): domain Eukaryota; kingdom Viridiplantae; phylum Streptophyta; class Magnoliopsida; order Arecales; family Arecaceae; genus Cocos; species Cocos nucifera. The sequence continues at coordinate 718,985 of QRFJ01000152.1, forward strand.
GGGCCAAATAGAAAATAAAAAGAATCTCAATCATAGATTAATGGCTTGGCTTAAAGAAGAATGGAAGAGGAGGGAGAGGAGCTCACCAATAGGTGGTAGTGGTAGTGGACTGTGGCCATCGACTGTAGTTTTCTGGTAAGAAGAAAGTGATAGATCTCGAAATAGAGGAGGTATGAAAGGTTAAAAAGGAGGAAATACACCTACTTTGGATAGGCAACACTCGACTATGGTAGCATGATAGTTGCTAGAGGTGAGGAAGAAGGAAGAGGGAGAGGCTTTAGTGGTGGATCGATAGAAGGTGGGTTTAAGAAGAAGAGAATAGAAAGGGATAAACTTAGTCCCATCACAGATAAGGTTGGCCTTCACTAGCATAACTAATCCATATGGTCTTTGGTGTCCCTCACCAGCGTACGATGCTTATGCAACAGCTCGAAGGCCTTATCTTCTTCTATAGCAAAGGATCGGGCAAGGGATTAGATTCTCCTATTTCGATCCAAGAATTAAAAAAGAAATATGGTGAAGTTGGCAAGCATTGCCAACTTCATCCCAAACTAGGTCCAATTGGACCAATTCTTACATTCTCCCCTTTAAAAAATTTTATCCTCAAAATTTAAGAAATCTAGATCTTCCAAAGTTAAAGATGATTAGCCCAAAACTCTCATGTACTACTTTACCCATGCTTGATAATTCTATCAAACCACTCAAATACCTAAAAGTATTTATATATCAATGCATAGACTCTTCCCAAGAATGCTTTAAAACTTGACACCACTAATCAACATTTTTCAAAGTTTCTTGATGATCCCAGATTAAAATTCTATGAAATCTAAGCAAATATTTTATTTTGTAAGTATGTTGAATCATAATCATTCCTTGAGATAATTACTATGTTTACACCATTGTGTGATCAAGATATTAACTTTTAAATTGAACTTGAGTCAAGCCAACTTTGGATTATCTTGACAATTCAATTAGACAATTCAAAATCTATCTCTCTTTTAAGAAAATCAACTTTTAACTTATGATCTTGTAAATTGCTAGAGCATCATAATTTGATTTGAGCTTAGAAGATCCACTCAAAACATCAAGTAAAAGAAATTATTCCTAATAAGTATTAATTAAATGCTCTTCCATTACTTAGCCAAATCTTGTCATGATCATAAAAGTCTTTTTTACTCATAATATCTTTGAGTAATCATTTGATCACCTTCTTTCTATTCTCTTTATCAACAAGACAACTATAGTCTTCTAATTCTCCTAAATTGCATCCATAAATTGCTATGTGATTTTTTTTTCTAAACTCTTCTTATTTCATACCAATTATAAATCTTATCCATAATTTACTACATGATAACTTTCAATAAAATTAAAATTATTATCAATAACTATAAAAGTTTAGAATCCCAAAATAAATTAAATGCATTTTATCTTTATTACTCAAAATATATATATCTACAACTTATCTTTATTACTCAAAATATATATCCTCCTATATCAGTTATTGAATCTTGATGATTTTCTCAAAATTTTATCTATATTAATCTTCTATGCTTTAGTCCTAAGGACCATAATTTATATCCATAAAACTTAGACATTGTGAAATAATTCAATCGACGTTAAACACCCATAATTATTTTGAGATAATCAATCAAGGTCCTAATTCTATCACACTCTCACTAATATAAATTTTATGATCTTTAACCTAAGCTCTGATATTTAATCGATCATGTCTTGGCTCGAGGCTTGAGCCGGTCATGACAAATGGCCGCATGCCCCTAGGGTTTAACCTCTTAGACATACAAGTGCCTTCACTTTCAAAGTATCATAACAAACCATACTCACATAGTGGTAGTAAAAGCAAACTTCTAATTTTATTGATTCAAATAAAAATAATTCACTAATAACTCATGCGGTTCAATAACATAAATCAAAATTAATATTTATTCAAAAATAAATAAGCAAATATCCTCTAAGATCCTATGCTCCTTATTGCTCGATCCCAACTCCCACATGCTTTTCTGAATCTAAAAAAATAAAAAAGAAAGAATAAGCTCTATAAGCTCAGTAAGTTACCAATATCTCTGAGAGATTAAGCATAATTATATTTTTTTTTAAAACATAGCAATTGATAAAAAATAGATGCATAAATTAACATAAATTTAATTTCAAAATATGCCATGCATAATAATAAAATATAAAATTTTTTCTCAGTCTTTGATGACTATAGCCATGATCAGCATCATGACAAGATTCAAAAAAGATTGGTCTCTAAATATAGAATATACGATCTATCAACATCAGCATGTACTAGTGATCAGCCCCCATTAATTAAGTCTAGAAAAAAATTAGTTCTGATTCACATGGTCACAATTAACCCCATGACAATATAAAGAGATTAGTCTTGAAATCAAACATGTAACATATTAGCGTGTGCCAATGATCAACCCCGACTGGATAAATCTAGGAGGACTAACTCTACCAGTGATCAATCTCGACTGGCTAAGCTGCACGAAAAGCTAGTTTCTATCGTATGGCTAATGATCAATCCCATTGGTTAGATCCAAATTATAATCTAACTAGAAAGTTTTTCTCATAACCAACATACTCATTTCTATATCATAAATTTTCATAGCTTATCTCTGAACATAAAAGAATATTTTTTCCTTTAAAACTTCATGCGAGCGTAGATCTATAAAACATAGGGGAACCATCATATTTAAAATTTACAAACATATCAAGGTAATACTATGCTTAATCCATAACTTTGAATTTCATATGATATGTACCTTTCCAAATTTTTAATTTTCTAAACACTAATTTTATACAATTTTTAAATTAAAAAATATAAGAAATAGGTTAAATAAAATCCTAAACATAAATGAAACTTGCAGTCGATCAAATCCAAAATTCTATGATCTTTATATCCGATTGTATAGATCCGATATTCCTTCAATCTAAATTAGAATCCTGGATCAGATCTGATTCATTAATTAAAAAAAATAGACTAATTAGACTTGATCTAATTAATCATAAAAAGGGAAGAGAAACTTTATTAGGTACTACCAAGGTCTGATTTATTAGGTCCGACTCAACCAACATAGAAATGAGAGAGAGATGCTCGGTCTAGGCCAATTGGATTATTTTTTTGAACTAGATCCACTTGATTTAGATCAAATCAAGGGCCTCGATCCAGGTAGTCTAAGTTGATCATCTTGATATCAATTTAGGCATAATCAAATTAGGTCTCATTCTCTCTCTCCTCTTTCTTTCTCTCTTCCTCTCTTTATTTCTCTCTCTTTCTCTCTTAATCTTTCTTTCTTTCTCTCTTTCTCTATCTCTCTCTTTCCTTCTTTTTTCCTTTCTTCCTTTCTTCTCCTGTGGCAAAAGCAAGAATCCCATGGCATTTAGGAAGGGTGGAGAGAAAGAAAAGGAGGATGCACTACTACAAAAATAGCCTATGGCAGTGCTTACTATGGCAGTAATTTTCGAAACTATTGACCGCTGTCGTAGGATGGTCATAGGTCCTACGGCAGTGATTTTCGTTAACTGCTGTCATAAGTTGGACCTATGGCAGTGATTTTTGTAACCGCTGCTATAGGTCCAACATTTAACAGCGGTTACAGAAAATCACTGTCGTAGATCGGATCTATAGCAGCGGTTACAAAAACCGCTATCATAAGTTGACTTATAGCAATGGTTCATTGTAACCACTGTCATAAGTTGGACCTATAGCAGTGGTTAGTAGGAACCACTGCTATAATCTGATTTATAGCAGCGGTTAATTGTAACCGCTGCCATATATATATATATATATATATATATATATATATATATATATATATATATATATATATATATATATATATATATATATATATATATATATATATATATTAAATATTATATAATTTTAAAATATAATGTCTATCTTCACCGTTCATTATCTAAATAATTATCATTAGAGTATCGTCGCAAAAGATCACCTCGATCCGATGGCCCTAGCTTCATCGATCAGAAAAATTTGATATGTATATATATGCATACATATATATATATATGTATGTATATATGTATATACATACATACATACATACATACACACACACACACATACATATATATAGATACATACATACATAGATATATATATATATATATATATATATATATATATATATATATATATATATATATATATATATATATATATATATATTCATGGATTGGTTCAACTAAAACCTAATTGAATTTTTTAAAAAAATGATCCAAACCAAACTAGAATTAGTGGTTCGGATTGATTTTGTGGTTTGATCAATTTGCTTGCACATCCCTAATCATGTCTAGTTTATTTCCACCATAGGCCTTACCAAAATTCTTCATCATTTTCTTCTCTAAATTTATCGAACTAAATAATAAAATAGAATGAATCATGGAATTCAAAGTATACTTAACAAAGCGGGGCTATTATTCAAGCCATAAAGACTTGAAATAAACATGGAATGGCCGGCCATGTAGAGCAACCCCTATTCCACTACATTCTAGCAAGCTAACAAGCTTCATGGTCGCTTCGTTGATCTCATTGTCACTAAATTTGTGGGCCGAGCTGGTCGAACTGACGTATGCCTAAATACGATGCATTATTGATATGTCTGGAAAATTCTTATGCCTTTGTTGTGGCATGGTAAGGCTATATGACATTTCAGATTGCACCATCATATCTTACTAATGACTTTGGCCTCTTAAGCAAATCAATGCTTTCTGAGTCATAGTATTTCTATGAATGTATGATCCAATCGGAGATAAGAAAGATTTTTTTCAATCCGCTCAACTTGAATCTTATAAAAAAAATATAGAGAAATAAGTGATTTTTTGAAAATTGGGATCTAGTCTATTAATTTTCTTTCTTTTTTATTTTTTTATTGATTAAAAATGAGGTACAAATCCTCTATTTATAATAACGCAGTCCTTTCTTATACAAATTGAGTTGAGTTTTTATTCTAATTCTAATAGAACATTTTTGTCTAAAATAGACGTACCTAGTAGAAATAATCTAGAAAAAATTAAAATTCTTCAAGAAATAGATCTGAACTTCTACATCAACTCTATTTTTTGTTACTCCATCAGATTATTCTTCGATTGGAAGCTATGCTCGATCAAAATATTATTTGAAAGAAAAATTTTCAAGTTGATTGATTCATTTCGAAGCCCAAACGAAAAAATTTGTCCTAATTGTTGGAGTGCCGTCTCCTTAATAGGAAGGCACCACATTATAGACCTTGAAAACCTGTCTAATTTATAACAAAATTAATAATTGGAATCGGAGGTCACATGATCAAATTATGGCCTCCAAAAGTTTGGCTTATGATTAACTTTCTGATGTGGTAGATCTTACTCTTGCACCTTGTTCTACCCTATCTATAGTGGTTAAAATGATCTACATCAAGTTCAAGGATCCTTTTGGATCAAGATGCTACTAGTACTTTCACTGATGTAGGGATTACACTACAATCAAAAAGATAGAGTACGGAAATAAAGTTGTCTCTTGACAAAACCTTAGCTCCAATATACTCCATCTCTCATACTTTCTTAAATCATGTCTAAGGGTGTATACAATTTCATTTGGATCAATTTGAGGTCAATTTTCAAATTGAATCAATTTGAATTGGTTTCCTAAAATCAAAATCAAAAACGAACCGACCATGTAGAAAAATCCATTTAAATAAAATCAAAAAGATCAACTCAGTTTGGTTCAGTTTGTCGAGTTGTGGGCTATTGGACTTCTATCAAATAGGTAACCTATGGGATGGGCTAAATAGACTCCTATTAACTTTAACTTTTTTCTAACTATACAAAATGGACAGCTTATAAGATAGACTAAATGTTAGTTTATAGGATAGACTAAATGGATTAAATATAGAAGCAATGAACAAAACATACTAAATGGTCCTTGAAGGAAAATAGCTAAAACCTCTTATGGATAGCCCATAAAAATGATGCCAACACCCCTCCCCCACCTCATCTCCAATCACCTGCTTCCTTGTCTTGAGAATCCCAACATCTTCCATCCTAAATCTCCTAAGAGACCTCTCTCTCTCTCTCTCTCTCTCTCTCTCTCTCGCTCGCTCTCTCTCCTCTACTTTTTATATGGTATTAGGGTTTCACAGAAGGAGAAAGAGAGAGCCGTTGTATGATCTCAAGGTACAAAGAAAAGCAGTGGGAGGGCCACCAATAGTTGTTTTAAAAATGTCTATGATTAAGGATGATTCCATTGGATGATAGAAACTAATTAATGATATCGTTAAAAGGCCTCAAACTATGATCACACCTTCTAGAGAACATAAAAAAAGAAGCTAGTAGAGGAGAAGAGGGCATGATCACACGAGATGGTTATTTTCCGATTTTGAGGATATGGGGGGCTTGGGAGCTAGGGCAGCTAAGGCAAGGATCAATAAACCAATGGTTGTTTATATATATATAGAGAGAGAGATAAACTGGGCTCTGATTGATCAAAGCCCAGCCTACATCCGATCAGCTCTCCGATCGTTCGATCAACGTATATCTTCGAGCGCACGCCTGAAAAGATGTGTCGGCTGAAAAAAAGCACGCACCTGCGTCTGGAAAAAAAAAGAAAAAAAATAGGCCTACTATTTGAAAAAAAATCAGAAAAAAATGCCTGAAAAAAATAAAAAAAAAATTAGAAAAAAAAACTTTTTTTAGCTTTTTTTTAATTTTTTAGTTTTTTTAGGCATTTTATGAAAAAAAAAATTTTGCCTAAAGGCGTCTTCAGGCCCAAAAAAATTAAAAAAAATAAAAAAATAAAAAAATAGTGCCTTAAAAAAATACATTAGAAAAAAAAAAAAAAGAGGAAGGGGTAGGGAAGACGCCCCCCCTCCCCTCCCCCCCCCACCCCCCTTTTTTTCTGAACTTTTTTTAAACTTTTTTTAGGTTTTTTTTTCAAAAATTTTTTTCTAATTTTTTAAAGATTTTTTTCAGGATTTTTTTTCAAACTTTTTTTTCAGGTTTTTTTTCAGAAAATTTTTTTTTGAATTTTTTTTTATGCAACAGCCTATTTTTTTTGAATTTTTTTGCATGTCTATTTTTTTTTCAGTCGATGCTTTTTTTCAGTCGGTGCATCTTTTTAGGTGGCGCCTATCTCGATGCATGCTGATCGAACGATCAAAAATTTGATCGGATATAGACTGGGCTCCGATCGATCGGAGCCCAGTCTACCTCATATATATATATATATATATATATATATATATATATATATATATATATATATATATATATATATATATATATATATATATATATATATATATGGGTTGGTTTAAATAAGATTTTTCAAAATTTGAACTAAAACTGAATTGATTTTTTTTTGTTTCTAAAATTTATCTTTCAATTAAAACCTAATTGAATTTTAAAAAAAAAAAAATTGATCCCAACCAAGCTAAAATTAGTAGTTCGAATCAATTTTGTGGTTTGATCAATTTGCTTACACATCTCTAATCATGTCTAGTTTGTTTCTACCATAGGCCTTACCAAAATTCTTCATCATTTTCTTCTCTAAATTTATCGAACTAAATAATGAAATAAACTGAATCATGGAATTCAAAGTATACTTAATAGAGAGGAGCTATTATTCAAGCCATAAAAACTTAAAACATACATGGAGTGGTCGGCCATGTAGAGCGACCCCTGTTCCACTACATTCTGGCATGCTAACAAGCTTTGAGCTCGCTCCGTTGATCTCATTGTCACTAAATTTATGGGCTGAGTTGGTAGGCCCAATGTAATGCTAGATGTGATGCATAATTGACATGTTTGGAAAATTCTTTTGCCTTTATTGTGGCATGATAAGGCCTAAGTTCAGATAGCACCATCAAATCATAATAATGACTTTGGCCTCTTAAGCAAATCAATGCCTTCTGATTCATTGTTTCCAATGGATATATGATCTGATCAAGGATAGGAAAGGCTTTTTTCAATCTGCTCAACTCGAATCTCACAAAAAAAAATATAGAAGAATAGAAGAATTTTTGAAAGTAGGGATCAAGCCTATTTTTTTATTTTTTTTATTGATTAAAAATGATGTGCATATCCTCAATTTGCAATAATGAGGTCGTCCTTACAAATTGAGTTGGATTCCTATTCTAATTGTAATAGAACTCTTTTATCAAAAATAGATGTATCTAATAAAAATAATTTAAAAAAAATTAAAACTCTTCAGGAGATAGATCTAGACTTCTACATCAACTCTGTCTTCTATCGCTCCATCAGATTGTTCTTGGATTGGAAGCTACGCTCGATCAAAATCTTATCTGAAAGAAAAATTTTTGAGTTAACCAATTTATTTTGGGGCCCAAACAAAAAAAATTCATCCTGATTGTTAGAGCACCACCTCCTTAACATGAAGGCATCAGATTGTAGATCTTGAAAACATATCTAATTAAAAAAAATTAAATTTAGATATCATATGACTAAGTTATGGTCTTCGAAAGTTTGACTTACAAATCGATTTCTTGATGTAGCAGATCTAGCTCCTATACCCTGTCCAGTCCTATCCATAGTGGTTAAAATGATTGACATCGAGTTCTAGGATCCTTCTGGATGATTAAGATGCTACTAGTACTTTTGCTTGTGTAGGAATTATTTTATTACTTTATGTTCCTAAGATGGTTGAAAGTAGCAACTAAATACTTGTATGTTTAGGAAGCATTGAGAGTGAGGATTTCATAGTTATCAGAGATACAGTGATTTTAGGTTTTTTTTTTTTTTTTCTAATGAAGTATGTAATTAATTTGATGATAATTTTATTGTTCATTAGATTAAAATAATGTGAACCAGTATAAGTTGGAAGCAGTCGCCCCTATAAAAGAGTTCAGCTATCCCGTCCTCTCCTAGTAATTAGGTAGCACTTGCCAAACACTAATTGGATGAAATGGGAGAATTTCTTTCGTAATTGTTTGGATCTGTTGTTTCTGCAAAGATAAGGCAATCTATACACGCAATTGGATAGTCTAGGCCTGTGGATGACCGGCGCCACGTAAAACCGACCCTATAAAGAATTCCACTAATCAAACAAGGGCCATGCGCCTTTCTTCCATTCACGTCACCGGACTTCTGCGTCCTATCATCCCATTTTCATCCATGGATTTCCCTATTAATACCCCCACAAACCTCAGACTCTCCCACCACTTCCTCCTCCCCTGCATTCGGAATCCAACGCAAGCCTTCCTAGTCCTCAATGGCCAACCCGTCGCTTCTCTTCGCCATTTTCTTCGCTGCTCTCCTCGTCCAAGGTTTGCTTCATGATCCATTTCAAAGCCGCTTTATGTTCCTTCTTACAAAATCTGTCTAACCTCTAAAATTTTAGGTGGGCTTTCGGCTACGTTCACCTTCAAGAACAACTGCGCCAAGACGGTCTGGCCTGGCGTGCAGGACAACCCCAACGTCCCTGCTTTCCCGCAGACGGGCTTCACGCTCGCCGCCTCGGCCTCCGACTCGCTAACTGCCCCGGCCAAATGGGCCGGCCGGATATGGGGCCGGACCGGCTGCTCCACCAATGGAGGGAAATTTACATGCCAAACCGGTGACTGCGGCACCGGGCAGATTGCGTGCAACGGCAACGGTGGCACCCCACCCGCCTCACTCCTCGAGTTCACCCTGCAGGGCAGTGGTGGGAAGGATTATTACGACATAAGCTTGGTCGATGGCTTCAACTTGCCGGTCTCCATCACTCCACAAGGCGTGTCGGGCTGCCAAACCACATCATGTTCGGCGAACATCAACGCCGACTGCCCGACACAGCTGCAGGTGACGGAATCCGGTACTGTCGTCGCCTGCAAGAGCGCTTGCCTGGCTTTTGACCAGCCCCAGTACTGCTGCACTGGAGCCTATAACAGCCCGAACACATGCAAGCCGACGAGCTACTCGGAATTCTTCAAGAAGGAGTGCCCTCAGGCTTACAGTTATGCTTATGATGACAGTAGCAGCACCTTCACTTGCACTGGGGCTAATTACCTCATTACCTTCTGTCCTTGAGAACGTTTTGTGTATCACCAAATCCTTGTGATCCACACCCTAGTAATAATATTAGAAATAAAGCCCAAATTCCGGAGCAGCCCTGATGCTCCGACGTCGTGCGGCGGTCCACTTACAATATAGTGATTTTTATTTCAAATAAATAAACTTCTTTTATACGCCTTGCAATATTTGAGGGAGAGCTTCCTCCCAAGTTGTGTGAAGGGCGATAATTGGACTGCGATCAGAGTCATTTGTAACATAGATATTTCATGCACGTTGCAAGTGCCAAATTCTAGTTTCCTGCCAATCCATGTAAGTCATCATCTGCAGTAGTTTTTGAACCCGATTCCATGCTCCAAAACTGCTACTTATCCGTAGATTATGTGTATATACGCATATATTTTTTCTTGAGAGTACAAGTGAGAGGAGTAAGACACTCCTCCAACAGTTATTTGTTATACAAGCTGCTGACAAAGAACACAAAGAATAGATATTCATACGCCCTCGCTTTTCCGTGACGATTCTATTTTATTGTTGAGAGTTTAAAATATTCAACTATTTTCTTTTTTTTAAAGCTGATTTTGTTCAGGCCACCCAATTAATGCTTCCTTATATTTATATATGGATAGCCCGAGCCTGGTCCCTCTACTCCGCACACACCATAAAAAAACAAAACAAGACAAAATAAAAAAACAAAATAAAAAAAAATTATAGGAGGATTTAGGCTGTGAATTGGCTCGGCCTGAAAATCAGAACGGCTCTACATCTTCAGCGAATCGGTTCCAAATTGATTCCGGTTTTACCCCGATGCCCCTTCCGAAGTCAGTCAGGCCCCATGAGTCTCGAGCCGGTTTGAGCCCAATTCCAGTCAAATCTCTATCTCTCTATATGCGTGTGCATGTGTATATTTATTTATTCGTATGTATGCATGAGAATCCCAACTATCTATGCTTCCTCTATGTAATAACATCCATCAAAGTTCTTCTTCACGTCCATTAAATCTGCCCACCCGTTCAAAAATCTAATGCACGTAGCATTTAATGTAATAGAGTTTCATCTTTATATGGTTAAATGTTAATTGAAACGATAACTGATATGTTAATCATATTAAAATTGCTCTTTTCTAATGCTTGTTTGCGGACCTTTGGTCATAGGAGAAGCTAAAAAATAAGCATGATGTGTAGACCCAGCAAGCACGGCGCTAATATGGCACCCCACCCATCCAACTCCTGGTCTTGTATGAATTGGATATGAAGCTCATATTTAGGTACATCTAGCAGCACTTCTTGACTTTATTGTTTTTATTTTTTGTTTTGCATTGTCTTAGAGAGAGAGAGAGAGAGAGTTTGGTCTTAAATAATAACAATCCTCAAGTAAAATAATATTGCTCATCTCACTGACCAGTATGGCACATGACTTGGTTACACGTATTAGCAATATTCTCCAAAGTTCTAAAAAATTCATGAATTAGTTTTGGCAATTTGTTCCACAACATCACTTCATTTTTCGGTAAGACAGTACACTCATATAAGTCTAATATGAATATAACGAAAAAAGTCAGAAAAAAATATTAAAAAACTGTATAAGCAAATCTACTGTCTTGATCGACAAGAACCTTCTAGTATGCTCCGCTATATATATACCAAGCTATCCAATCTACTGTACTATTGGCCTTTCGATAAACATGCCTAATATCTATTAAGGTACAACCCCCCATTAATCGCCATCGGTTGCTATATGTCATGGAGTGGATGCACTGCCACTTTCTTTGGCTTCACCTGCAACCAGCCAATCATAGTAGCCAAGTTTCCCTCAATCACAAGTTTATCCACTCTCAGCCTCAACCAAGTAAAGGTGATACCTACTCAGACCACCTACAACTCCACTCCTAGAGCAATGCTATCGAAAAGGTGGTTCCTACCTATTGCCATAAATCTTAAGTCGGGATCTTAAATCACAAATCCTACTCCCTCCTGCTACCTCTAACATTACCATCAAACTTGACCTTGAGATTGTTAGATATATGTGCCCAAGAAGTCAGAATTGACTGATACTTGTAATACATTTTTAGGGGTAAAATTATAATTTTGACTAATATCAATAAAATATATTATTTTCTATCACATATGTGTATTTAGTGTCTGTGATACATCCTTTGAGTTAATGGTAATGATAATTCATATTTTCAAGAGTTGAAAATTTAAGACATGAATAATCATTATTAACTCATAAAATGCTTCCGACCATAGGATCATCACGAGGATGGTGATTGATCCAAAAGGTTGGTGTACAATCGCTTCTCTTTAGTAGATGAGTCTTGAGTCTACGGTGTGGAGACACCGGAGCGAGAGTACAGATACTCGTTAGAGAACGAGGGCACTGAGCGTGACCACCTCGAGTAGTCATTAGGGAGTCTACCTTCTCGTCAATGACTGACTCGATGCTGCAGTAGTGTGTCTGGTTCTTTGACCTGAGGTGCATCGGCAGTTCACCTTGAGGGTGTTATAGTTTGACTACACCATTACTCGGTCTCCTAGCCATATGGAATCCTGAGGTGTATGTTGGCTATAGCATGTTCATTGTAGGAACTGGATTGCATCAAGATGGAATCTATCTACCTCGGTGGTAGAGGAGCAGCCCTATGATGATCATGAGAATCAAGTCCAGAAGCCCATGGCCATGGCAGAGTGAAATAATAGAAAGAGTTTCTATTTAGATTTTCACATTCGGACTCGAATCGAATGATTACATCATATGACAGAAACTAGGGTTTGACGAGTTCACCTTAACCCTAATCTGATCGGGAGCTCAAGATAGAAGAACTTAATCACACAGGTAGCTGCACCAAGAGGTTCGCATTCAGCTCTGATGGGTTGCCACCATATACTGCTAGGTGTCACTGGTGGATTTTGGGAGCAATTAGAATGATTTAGATGATCGATCATTCTAGCTGTTCGAATCAGAAGAGTTCTGATCCATCGAAAGGAGTTTCGATGATGTCGATGATAGAGATCATGACATATCCCATTACCATACAGAACTGAACCTAACTGGGATCACACAAACAAGGGTTTGAATCTGGTGATCATCAATTGAACTGATCTAGTTCAATTGATCTGAATGAGATTCAATTAGGTTCAAGAAAATCGTGCTAGCACTCGATTGAACCTAACGTTCTTCTTTTACTATCATAAATAAGTTGTCCTGACTGAGCCAAAGGAGTTTGTGCTCAATTAGAGGCCTTCATATGGTCTGACTGGAGGTTGTCCAAGTCAGAAAAGGTTGTCTTATTTTGTAAGACATTACCTGCCATTTTTCGTTCTTTGACTTTGGTCAAAAGTCTACCTTTGACTGGTCAAATGTTGACCATTGACACTTTGACTTTTGTCCATGTGTCATGCACCTATTGGAGAGCTGGTGGGGGCCTGTCCCCCTGCCAGAACCTGGCAAGGAGGAGGGCGCACGCCACCCTAGGCGTGTGCCCAAGCTGGAGGCGCCCAGGAGTCCCTGTTGGACAGGGACTCCATCTTCTTTTTGGATTCCAATTAGAGTTCTCCTAAGAACCAACTTTGACTGGTCTTAGGCGCCCTCTAAGGAGGAATCCAGGGGACTCTATTCCCACCAATCAGATTTAGATCTGATTTCACAAAGGGTTGTGATTGGTTGGGAAGAAGAGGAAGTTGGATCACAGACAGTCTATAAATAAGACCCTGCGCCCAACTCAAATTAAGTTTGAGAAATTCAAACCCCACGCCCCAAGGCTGCCTCTCCCCTCTTCCTCCATGCCAAACCCACCTTCTCCCTCTCCTCTCCACGTCCAAAAGGAGTTTTGGACCTTGGTTGGTGCGATCCAGATCAAAGAAAGGCGACTGAAAGCTAGAAGGCTGCATGCTGCATAGGACAACTGCTGATCTTCAAAAGGAGTTTTGAAGATCCTCCAAATCAGATCCAAATCTAATTTTTGGAGACGTGATAGAGAAGAAGAGGATCTCTAGATCCAGTCTGAGTGGATACCGGTAGAGACCAGGCACTTGCGTGGCTTGATCCAGAATCTTCCGCTGCTTACAGGATCATCAACGGATAATAGGATTACCCACTTCAAGGTAAATTAAATCTAATTTAATTTATCTGATTTTATTTTAATTTTTAAAATAATAATAATCAGATCTGAAATATCTCAGATCTGATCTGGATCAAAAAGAAAAAATTTTAAAATATATCTCTTGATCTGATCAGATCTGAACGAACCTGGTCCAAAAAATTAGGATTTTTCTTCAGAGATAACTCAAGGATAGAGCTTTCAGGTAATAAACACTAGGCAAGTCACTGCATGAGCAACTATGGAGTCCCAGCCCTCAGGTGTCCCAAGTGAACAAGGCCGATTTAGTCAACAATGAATGGATATATAATCTTAATAGCCTATACCAGCACCCTCTCTAATGTAAATCTCGCCAGCTGCTACGTCACCTAAAAAACGTCCCTATTTCTAGCCAATTAGATATCGTATGCAATATAGACTGATCTAATGTCAGGCTCCCTAGATGGATCAAACCTCATGAATGCTCTACCATAGTGCCTAAAAAAATCTTAACTAGTGTTATAGTACTGGCAATTATAGTGAAGAGCCGGCCATCCTTCAAATCTATAGGGCTCTTAGCAATGGAAAAGGACATGATCTATGGTCTCATCATCCAAACCATAGCATAAGTAGGTGGATGGGAAGCCGATACCTCTAGCATGTAAAAATGCCCTACTCAAAAGATGACATCAAGCGACCTTCTATAGGAGCAAGCTAAAACTCAAATGAACATCAAACCTCTAGATCCAAGTCTCATCCAATCTCCTAATCGACTTTCTTCTGTACACCTCATAAAGGTCCCTGCCAACACCCTCAAGGTGCAAGCTAAGCCCCTGACTCTAACATCCTAGCCACCATGCACTAGAATAGTAGTAGAAAGTACCCTCTTGGCCAAGAAAGCTCCAAAAAGTTGGAACATCGGGTCAATGTTCCATCCCCTTCCTTCGAACTGGAATAGATCACAAACTTGCATCAAGTAGACTACCTCCATATAAATAAAAGTTAGCCATCTACCAATGGTAGCTCAATAATCCACAGATCCTGAGTGAGGTCGACCGTCTGTCTATCGCCAACCAACCATCTGACCCAGGCCAAGACCTCAAGGGCTTGGAAGCAAATCTCCTTCCATATGAAGGAGCTCCTCCAACTAGATTGGATATCAAAGCTGATAATCCACAAGCCATACTTTGCCCTCATCATTATGCTCTAGAGGTATTATGGCTGAAGTAGAAAGTGAACTGCATGTCTAGCTATTGAGGCCTCACGTCTTACCACTAGGGACTAGATCGATGTGCAACCCCTCATCCTGATCAACTGGCAGACTACATTCAAGGCTAGAAAATGCACTCCACCTCCACTCCAGTGCGAATCCCACATGAAGCATCTAAAGTGTTGCTTGAGCTTAATCAACAAGGTCCTTGATAGGATGGTATTTGACACACGTAGACCAAACCTAAGCACTGATCTCACCAGGGTAACTTGCCCATCATGGATAGTGATATGGCCTACCATCCCTCCAGTCAATACTCTTGAATCGACTCCGCTTTGCTCTATTTTGCAATTCCCAGCCACTCCCTAATCATCTACCACAACTATGTCATGGTTTTCAGGCTAAAGTCCATTGCTAACTTGAGCCAATTCGCCTTCACCTACAAGCTCCGCAGTACTCCTCTAAGATTCTCATAAATATGCACTAGAAGAATTTTAAATATTAGTGATAGTATTAGTGACGAAAAAAATTTTCATCACTAATAATATCTTTTCGCTACCACAACACGGACAAAAAAAATGCCATCGCTAATACTATTAGAAATAAAAATTTTGTTATTAATGACCGCATGTAAACTTTTTTGATTATTTAAATATTAAAAAATATTAGTGACAGTGAATTTAGTTTATTAGCGATTGTTGGGGATAAACCCCACTCCTGCCAAAGTCCAGTTCGATGCTCAGCTTAATGCAACCGATAGTAATGGAAGAGCTTCAGCGGACGGATCTTAGCCGTACTCCTTCAGCCGACCAAATTTCTCAGCGGTCGAGCTTCAGTCGGACTCCCATGAGAGCTGAACTCCCTCCACGCTCTTCCAGCCAGACGTCAATGGGAGCCAAACTTCCTCCAAGCTTTTACTTTGATTGGACTTCTTCAGGAGCCGAACTCCTCCTAAACATCCTTCTCGATCGGTCAGACTCCTCAGTGGTCGAACTCATTCCGAACTCCCCAGCGATCGAGCCTTAGCCACACTCCTCCGACCGAACTTCTTTCGAGCTTTTCCTCGGTCGAACTCCTCCAAGAGTCCAAACTCCTCTAAAATTGATACGTACCAAAGTTCATCGATCAATGCCTGCTTTCTCAGAGCCATGGCTATTAAATTTGGATGAACTATCGCCATCAGTCTGCCACAGGCGACGCGATTGAACGACATGACCACCACTACTGACGATACCACTCTCTCCGTAGACAGTCCCGTGCAGCCCACGATCCGTCAGTATGGCTGTCACTATCCATCTGACGATGCCTTCCTCTCTGTATCAAACTCCATGCGGCCCCGAGCGACCCACGATCGGACGATATGGCCGTCACCATCAATCAAGCTCTGCCTATAAAATGGATCCTCCAGATACGTTAAGCTCTAAGCTCTCCTCTCCTTCTCGAAACTCCGTCGAACTTATTTCTGAGTACTTTATTTCTGTTGGCCAGAGCTGACTTGATCATTGGAGGGTCCTGCCGGAGCCACCCTTCCACCAACTCTGGATGGAACTTTATTTTACAGGTTTTCGATGGCGACCTCATCCACCTCCACTCCAGCTGGATCCGATGATGATCAGATTCTGCACCAACAGATTGGTGCTAGAAGGAGGGCAAGAACCTTCAAGGTTTCCTTATTCTTAAAGGAGTGCTCAACGATGATATCTCTCTTTCCTCTTCAGAGATCTCTCTTCTTCCTTTCTAGAGTTCTTTTTTAAAGAGAAAATGCCTCCTAGAAGAGCTTCAACTTGGTGATCGATGGCCTCTGTGCCAGGTCCATCTGCTCTCACATCAGTCCCGACAGCCCAGGTTTCATTTGAAGCCACCGTAGATATAGAGCAGTTCAACCTGCTAGTCCAGCAGATTCGTGGTCCCATCGAGATGATGCAGGCCGTGCGACAGCTTTCGATGATAACTTGGCCAGCAAATCCATCATAAGGATGCCAGGAACCCACCTTAAGGAAGAGCATTTGGCCTAACATACCAATCACCCTTAAGAAGAAAAAATAGAGAGCAGAAGTTCTCCCCTAGAAGGCTTCATAGATGACGGAATGAAGTTCGACCGTATTTACGACCTTCCCAGCGCAAGCGAGGTCGAACTCGCCCTCGAGCTCGTCATCAAAGAAGCCCCGACAAAGGGGCATGAAGTTCTTCCGTAAAAGGTTTCACAGGAGGCGGAATAAAGTTCGACCACATTTCACGACCTCCCCAGCATAAGCAAGGCCAAACTTCCCCTCAAGCTAATCATCGAGGAAGCCCCGACAAAGGTTTCACAGGAGGGCGGAATAAAGTTTGGCATGAGCAAGGCAGCCAAACTCTCTCTCGAGCTCATCATCAAGGAAGCCCCAACAAAGAGGCATAAAGTTCTCCTGTAGAAAGTTTCATTGGAGGGCGGAATAAAGTTCTGCCACGCTCACGACCTTTCCAGTGCAAGTGAGGCCGAACTCCCCCTCGAGCTCGTCATCGAGGAAGCTCCGATGAAGATTTAACAGGAGGGCAGAATGAAGTTTGACATGAGTGAGGCCGTCGAACTCCCCCTCAAGCTCTTCATCAAGGAAGCTCCGATAAAGGGGCATGAAGTTCTCCCGCAGAAAGTTTCACAGAAAGGCAGAATGAAGTTCGGCCGTACTCACGACCTCCCCAGCGCAAGTAAGGCCCGAACTCCTTGAGCTCGTCATCAAAAAAGCCCCGAGGAAGCTCCGACAGAAGGGCATGAGGAAGTCCTCCCACAAGAAGCTAGAACCACTATTGAGGAAGGAATGGTAAGGAGATCGGCCACCTCCCAGCATCATAGACGGTATCTTTGGGGCTTGGCACTTCGGCGGGCTGTCATCTCCCAGTGACAAAGCCAAGAGAAGCTTGCTCCAAATTGAGAAGGCCAGCATGAGATAGAGGAAGTCGTCTGGCCCGAGACTTACTGCCTGAGGGAACCTGAAGGAACAACGCCCCCACGACCCTAAAACGGAGAGTACTGCAAGTAACTTTTCCTCGATAAAATTCTTTCCTTTCAATAATATTATTTTCTGATGCAAGAATTACGTGATGACAGAAAAGAAACGAGCGAAAGTGGTCCGTTAGAAATAAGAGGAGAACCTCATCCTAATGCGAGCAAAGTCGAAGGCCTCATTCATCTTAGACGAGATGGAGGGAGAGGTCCTGACAGTGGCCCTTATGTGCCTCCACAATCCATTAGAAATAGGAGGAGAACCTCATCCTAATGCGAGCAAAGTCGAAGGCCTCGTTCACCTTAGACGAGATGGGGGAAGAGGCCCTGACAGCAGCCCTTATGTGCCCCCACAGTCCATTAGGAACAGGAGGAGAATCTTGTCCTAACATGAGTAAAATCGAAGACCTCGTTCACCTTAGATGAGATGGGGGAGAGGTCCTAATAGCGATCCATATGTGCCCCCACAGCCCGTTAGGAACAGGAGGAGAATCTCATTCTAACGCGAGCAAAGTCGAAGGCCTCATTTACCTTAGACAAGATGGGGGGAGAGGTCCTGACAGTGGCCCATATGTGCCCCCATAGCCCGTTAGGAGCAGGAGGAGAATCTCGTCCTAACACGAGCAAAGTTGAAGGCCTCGTTCACCTTAGATGAGATGGAGGGAGAGGCCCTGACAGCGATCCGTATATGCCCCCATAATCCGTTAGGAATAGGAAAAGAATCTCATCCTAATATGAGCAAAAATCGAAGATCTCATTCACGTTAAAACGAGATAGAGGGAGAGGCCCTGACAGTGGCCCCTTTTGTGCCCCCACAGTCCATTAGAAATAGAAGGAGAACCTCATCCTAATGTGAGCAAAGTCGAAGGCCTCATTCATCTTAGATGAGATGGGGGAGAGGCCCTGACAGCGATTCGTATGTGCCCCCACAGCTCATTAGGAATAGGAAAAAAACCTCATCCTAACGTGAGTGGAGTCCAAGTCCAAGTTCCAAAGCCTACAAAAGACAGGATCTCTATCAACCTTGACTAGAGATAAGATCTCTTCCGAGCGACCGAGACAACCTTGGCCAGAGATAAGATCTCTCCTGAGCGACCGTGATAACCTCAGCTAAAGATAAGATTCCTCCCGAGCGACCAGGCCAACCAACCTCGGCTAGAGATAAGATCTCTCTCGAGCGACCACGCCAACCTCGGCTAGAGATAAGATCTCTCTCGAGCGACTGCGACAATCTCGGCTAGAAATAAGATCTCTTTTCGAGCGACTGAGCCAATCTTGACTAGACATAAGATCTCTCCTGAGCGACCGTGACAACCTCGGCCAGAGATAAGATCTCTTCCGAGCGACCGCGATAACCTCGACTAGAGATAAGATCTCTTTCGAGCGATCGAGCCAACCTCGATCAGAGATAAGATCTCTTCCAAGCGACCGCGCCAACCTCGACTAGAGATAAGATCTCTCCCAGATGACCGTGACAACCTTGGCCAAAAGATAAGATCTCTCTCAAGCGACCGCAACAACCTCGGCTTGAGATAAGATCTCTTCCAAACGATCGAGCCAACCTCGGTCAGAGATAAGATCCCTTCCGAGCGACCGCGACAACCTCGACTAGAGATAAGATCTCTTTCAAGTGATCGAGCCAACCTCAGTCAGAGATAAGATCTCTTTCAAGCGATCGAGCCAACCTCGGTCAGAGATAAGATCTCTCCCGAGCGATCAAGCTAACCTCGACTGTAGGAGATAAGATCTCCTTCGAGCATCCACATCAATCTCAGCTGCAAGAGATAAGATCTCTCCCGAGGCAACCTCGACCGCAGGAGATAAGATCTCTCCTGAGGGTCCGTATCAACCTCGACTGTAGGAGATAAGATCTCCTCCGAGCGTCCGTATCAACCTCGACCGTAGGAGATGAGATCTACTTCAATCATTGCTGGAGATGAGATCTCCGTCGGGCTTCAACTTCAACATCAACTTTGGCTAGAGGAGAGATCTCTCCTGAGCTTCGACCTGAACCAGCACAGAGCCCAAAAGAGGACTTCGGCAGTCGCCTTCTCTGCACTCCCTTCCTTCGAGTTTCAAACTTGAAAGTGAGGGGGACTATTATTGGGGATAAATCTCGCTCCTATCGAAGTTCAGTTTGATGCTCGGCCTAATGCAACCGGTAGCCATGGAAGAGCTTCAGCGGACGGATCTTAGTCATACTCCTTCAGCCGACCAAACTCCTCAGCGATCGAGCTTCAGTCGAACTTTCATGAGAACCGAACTCCCTCCACGCTCTTCCAAATAGACGCCTGCGAGAGTCAAACTCCCTCCAAGCTTCTCCTTCGGTCAGACTTCTTCAAGAGTCAGACTTCTTCCAAACATCCCCCTCGATCGGTCGGACTTCTCAGCAGCCGAACTTCTTTCGAACTCCCCAGCGATGGAGCCTTAGTCGTACTCCTCCGGTCAAACTCCTTCCGAGCTTTCCCTCAATCGAAGTCCTCTAGGAGTCCAAACTCCTCTGAAATTGATACGTATCGAAGTCCACTGATCAATACTTTCTTAGAGCCATGACTATTAAATCTGGATGAACTATCGCCATCAATCTGCCACAGGTGACGCGATCGGACGAAATGGCCACCACTACTGACGACACCACTCTCTTCGTAGCTAGCTCCGTGCGGCCCACGACCCATCAGTATGGCTGTCACTATCCGTCTGACGATGCCTTTCTCTTCATATCGAATTTCATGCGGCCCCAAGCGGCCCACAGTCGGACGATATGGCCATCATCATCAATCAAGCTCTGCCTATAAAAAGGATCCTCCAGATACGCCAAGCTCTAAGCTCTCCTCTTCTTCTCAAAACTCTACCAAACTCATTCCTGAGTACTCCATTTCTATTGGCCAGAGCTAACTTGATTGTTGGAGGGTCCTGTCGAAGCCACCCCCACCTGCTCCGAATGAAACTTTATTTTGCAGATCTCCGACGACAAGCTCGTCCACCTTCGCTCCAGCTGGATCCAGCGACGATCAGATTATGCACCAACAGCGATGAAAATCTTACCGTCACTAATAATAAACTATTAGTGATGATTTTTTAGTTATTAGCGATGATAGAAGCTATTACAAAAATTATTTAATTTTTTTATGATATTTAAATATAAAATAATTATTAGTGATGGTGGATTTTATTTATTAGCGACGAAAGTCATGCCATCATTAATAATTTTTTAAAATAAAATCTTAATAATAAAATAAAAAAATAATTTTATTTAAAAATGTTATTAGTGATGGCGATTCTTTTCTGTCGCTAATGATATAGAATATGACTCGGGTCCAATTCAAATTCAATTCGAATCCGATTCGAAATCAAATCAAAATCCTATCAAACCTAATTTAATTAGGCTTTGAATCAAAGTTCTACTTAGACTATAAAATTTAATTAACCTCAAATTAAGTTAAAATTAATTAAATTAAATTTAAATTTAATTAATTAAAAAAAATAATTTTTAGTTTTGATTTAATTCGAATCTGATTAAATTCAATTCGAAATACTATTAATCCTAATTCAATTAGACTTTGAATCCAAGTCCTACTTGGATAGTAAAATTTAATTATTTTTAAATTAAATCAAACTTAATTAAATTTAATCTAATTTAAATTAATTAAAAGAAAATATTTTTTTAATTTGGGTTCGATTCGAATCCAATTTGAACTCGATTCAAATTTAATTCAAAATTCTGTCAAACCTAATTCAATTAGACTTTGAATCTAATTCCTACTTCGATTATAAAATCCAATTAGTCTCAAATTAAGTCAAACCTACTTAAATTTAATTTAATTTAAATTAATTAAGACCTAATTCATGATTCCATTCGAATCTAATTAGAATTCGATTTAAATCCAATTCAAAATCCTATCAAATCTAATTTAATTAGGCTTTGAATCCAAGTTCTACATAGATTATAAAATCCAATTAGCATCAAATTAAGTTAAAATTATTTAAATTAAAATTTAATTTAAATTAATTATAAAAAAATAAATTTTAATTTGGATTCAATATGAATCCAATTCGAATTTAATTTAAAAATCTGTCAATTCTAATTTAATTAGACTTTGAATCTAAGTCCTACTTGGATAGCAAAATCCAAATAGCATCAAATTAAGTCAAGCCCAATTAAATTTAATCTAATTTAAATTAATTAAAAAAATAATTTTTAATTTAGATTCAATTCAAATTTAATTTAAAATCTTATCAAACTTAATTCAATTAGACTTTAAATTCAAGTCCTAATTAGATTATAAAATCTAATTATCCTCAAATTAAGTTAAGCCAAATTAAATTTAATCTAATTTAAATCAATTAGAATAAAATATTTTTTAATTTAGATTTAATTTGAATCGATTCAAATCTAATTCAAAATTCTATCAAACCTAATTTAATTAGACTTTGAATCCAAGTCCTACTTGAAATATTAAAATTTAATTAGCCTCAAATTAAATCAAGTCTAATTAAATTAACTCTAATTTAAATCAATTAAAACTTATTCCATAAATTGATTAAGTTTAAAAATTTAATAAAACTCAATATTCAAAATTAATTTTGCACCATGTTTAGAGAGTCTAGAGTATCTCATGTGGTTACCAGCATCATTCGATAGTTGATGCTAGAGCCGATGAACAAGATTTTCAACTAGCCATCTGGAGCACATGATGCAGCACAAGGGATATTTTTGATAAATTAAAATTAGTTTAATTTTTAAATTTTTGATATGTTGGTATTTTAATTACATATAAATACACGTTTGTTTCTATCTTGCAGGACTACTACCAGTTCGAGACTCTCCAAGATGAGGAGATAGGCTGTTAAATCTTCGAGGAGGTGACCACATGGAGGCTCCGAGATGGCCTCTATAGCCTCAAGCAGTCCACGATCCAACACTCCAGTTTTCAATCACCATTGAACTAAAGATCCTTCATGGATCACTAGATGCAGGTGGACATATGGCAGGCTCTCTACGATTAGTGGAGCAGTGAGAAATACTCTGATAGACGAAAAAGGGCTCAATAAAATTGGACCATCTAATAAAATTCGATCAGACATACGGATGGCTCGGTCAGCACACATGTTATGGCCGATAGATTAGTAAGAAATCAGTATCAAAGCTCTTCACTAGAATTGTAAATCTCTTATATATATATTTTAATTAATTTTATTTTATTATTTACTTATTATAGGCACGACAGCTGGTTCATCTACTAGACCAGCTGCAGTTGTGGCGAGCCACGTACCAATCTAGGAAGACTGGTGACTATTTATATTCTACGTCACGATAGATCATGATAAAAATTTCAAACTTTATATACTAATTAAGTTATTATAAAATCTAATTTTTATATTACAACTAATATATTTCTTAACTGTACAGACGTGTGATGCGATATACGTTACTGAGAGGTACGGCAATGACCAATCTTCTCAGCCCTCCTTGACCTTGAGGAATGGCTTAGCATCACTCAGGGGTGAGTAGGAGTTGGATCATAAAATTCAACCACAGCTTCGATCCTCCATCATCTCGATATTCTTCGGTGTTTTCATAGGTGTCGACGTTCCAGACCTGCAGCGATGCGCATGCAGAGGAGGTCGTGCACAGGATTCTAAGCCAGTGACCTTAGAGCCTCTTGGATGCCATCCGCGACACGCTCGTAGAGCTTCTCGGGATCCATAGTTGCGCGACTAGTTGGACTCATTGTTCCAACCATCACATCAGATAATTATATTATTAGATTATTTTAAGTTTTTATTTTTAAAAGCTTCATATATTTATGTTTGAGTCTAGGAAGGGGATCTAGGAGCTAAAAATCCAATCTAACTATTCGATCGATGGGCCGGAGATATCTATAGCTCTGTATCATCAAATAAAATATGTAGAAATAATTTATTTAAAAATTAAAAGCGTGTATCGAAAGATACGCTTTCGTATCAAAATTTACTAATACTATTTTATTTTTTCATTATAGGATGCTGGGACATCCAACTCTCATCCATCAGTTGCTGGAGAGGAATAGGAGGAGACGAACAATGATGAGGATCGAACCTAATTTTTTTTATATATTATATTTTTTTGATATTGCTTATAAAAAAAATTATATAATTTTTATTTTTAATATAATATAATTAGTTTTTAATTTTTGATTGTCATATTATCTTTGAATTTTAATTATAATAGATATTAAGAACCGTAATTCATTATGATTAATTAAAATAGATTTTGAAAATATTACTATTAATTTTTAAAAAAAACTATTTTAGCTATTATCGTCGGTATTAGCAATGGCATTGACGTCACTAACAACTATTAACGATGACATTACACACCAAAATACCATCGCTAATATTTCTTAAATTCTTTTTTTATTTAATTTAAAAATTAAATAAAATTAGAGATGGCATTAGCAATGGAATAATTGATTGCTAATAATAATTAGCAATGACATTAGCAACCAATCTGCCATCGCTAATAATTTTTAATTTTAAAAAAAAAATATTTAAAAATTAATTAGAGATGAATTTATTCAATCTCTAAAGCCATCGCTAATTCTATTATTAGCAATGGTGATTTTTTCCATCACTAATGGATCCAATCAGTGACAAAAATTTTTCAAATTGGCTTTTATGATAGTATTAGCGATGGCATCACTATTTGCGATGGCAGTAGACTATTAGCGATGGTATTAAATGCCATCGCTAATAGTCTAAATTCTTATAGTGAATGAATATTTATGATTATTGTTCCAAATATATTTCTTTTCAAAACATCTCTACCTGATAAACTTCAATTTAAAATTAAAGTTTCATTACTTTAGAAAGATCACCATGTAAGATAACCATTGACATTAGATTTCAGTTTAAATTGAAGGGTTACATATTTATAAAATAAAAATTCATGTACTTATGAATTAAAAGGTCTCGTATCTATCGATTAAAAATCCATTTAAACTTTGGCATTTTTGCCGGGCTAAAAATCTAAATCTATCCAAATTTAATTATAAACATTATGATAGCCCATTGTTAGTCCTAATAAATCTATGCTATAGTATCCCTTAATCTATATAGACTATGAGTTAAGTCTATTCTAATATTATTTGTAATGATCTAGTTTCTTATTTAAAAAAATTGATTAAAAAATATTATTTAAATTTTTTAATTTTGTATAAGTACTCAAGATCTATTTAGTATATAATTGATGGAGGAGCAAATATATGTTTGCACATTCCTTACACCTTTTTCGTTCACTTAAGCTCATCAAGTACGAAAGTGATGAGCTTCTCCACATTTTTGCTCTCAAATAAAACCACAACCTTCTCATCTTTAGCCTTCGTAGGATCCTACAATACATGTTGAATGAGTTCTTCGAGCTTTTTACAATTATAATCATTTCCAATGATTTTGGCTTCGAGCCCGGGAACATGTTCCTAATGCTCAACGGGCTTTCTTAATGAATTTTCAAAGCCATAAAATATTAGATGCAATATTTAGAAATATCTTATAATGATTTAGTGAAAAAAAATGACTTGATTATTTCTCAATTATATAAATATTTAATTTTATTCAGATAATTTTTATAATTTATTCTATTAATTTGGTAAAATATTCAAAATAGATAAATCTATAAAATTTCTCAAATTTATCTTTCATTAAAGAAAAGACAACAACTCGATTTATTTCCGTGTTGATGAATTCCAGCTTAACATATTTGAGAGTAGTTAGAGAAACCATGACTATTATTATTATTATTATTATTATTATTATTATTATTATTATTATTATTATTATTATTATTATTATTTTATGAAAATAAAGATTGATCTATCCTATTTTATTGAAAAATAAAATATAAATATAAGGATGGCCTATGCATACGATGAGGCCTACTATCGTTGAATTCCAAGTTAAGATATTTAATAGCAGTTAGAGAAATCACGACCATCGTTGGAAATATTCAATGCACACCTGGGGATAAGTGGCTGTTAATTATCCCATCTCTAAATTTTTCCTTCTTATTTTTCCTCTTCTCCTTGTAAAGAAAAGTTCATTAATCGTAAGAATCCATCCCCTTGTCCAAATTTTTCAAACGACGCATGGTCGCACGCGCGTTTTCTGGAAAACAAAACAAATGCGAGTGACAAAATCGGATACGGCACCCGCGGCCGAAGGACTTCCCGCTAATTTAGGAACGGATGAAATAACATATTACTCTTTCCGACCGGTCCAATTTTCTATTTTTTTTTTTTTTTTTTGCTTTTTCTTGGTAAAACTTCGTACCATTCTTTCCTTCTTCCTAATTCGACTTGGTCCAGGTCCCCAGAAGCACGAGTATTCCACCGACAGGTCAGGGCCTCTCTTGTGCGTGTTTGTAAGTACAGCGGGTGTGAGAGTTCGGCCAATCGGGCGAGGTCCTCTCTCTGCTAGGTGGCGTGAAAGACTTCCACTAATCTATACCGAAAATAAATAAATAAATTATATTTATAAATCTTAAATTATATCGAGTTTTTTAAATAGTTTTTAAATAATAAAATCGTAATTTTTGGATCATCTTTCGTTCTGTTTTCGATGATTTTTTTTCATCAAAAATTTTATTTGACATTATCAGTAAATATGTGGCTGATTTAATTCGAATAGGTGGCATCGGCGTTGAGCTGGAAATAAATTAGTTTTTTAAAAAAATTGATGATGCGGCGTCCGATGACGATTCGGTTTTTCTTCTCAGAAAAAAATATTCTTCCCCTCTTCAAAGAAGACCATCGAAGGAGGGGGAGACGGTGCTGGAGGACTCGTAGAACCAATCGGACAGGAGGGAGAGGGCAGGCCCAAGGGAGGCCTTGGGCTCTTGAGCTTCTTCACGCCATCCTCCAGCATCGCCAGAGCCCCCAGGTCCTCCTTCCAGCCGGAGAGGATCACGTGGTAAGGCGGAGGTGGGGTGGCGAAAGAGGGGTACATGATGATGTCGCCGCCAGTGGAGGAGGCGGTGGGGGAGGAAGAGAAGCGGGATGGGTCGATGAGGGTGAGAGAGGAAGCGTGGAGGTGGTGGTGGTAGGAGAGGCCCGGCGGAGGGTTGGTGGCAGAGGAGGAGCGCTTGTGGCTGTTGTGATGGTGGTGGTGGCCGACGGAGGAGCAGGGGGCAATGGAAGAGATGGGCTTGGGGGTTGGGGAGGGGAGGGCTAGGATAGCGGGGCCGGTAAAGGAGGAGGGGGAGGTGAAATAGAGGCAGGTGCCGTGCTTGAGGTGCTCGGAGGCGGTGCGGGAGGGGTTGGAGGCTGAGAAGACGGCGTCGCAGAGGGAGCAGCAGAGCTTGATGGCTTTGGGGAGGCCAATTTCGGAGCTCTAGACCAGGATGGGCTCGAGGTGGGCCCAGTACCACACCCCCTTCCCCTTGATCCCCTTAGTCTGCATCGTCATCAGCCCCATCGTCGACGTCTGCGGGGTAAGGCACCGCGGCGGTGGAGGGAGCGATGGCCGAGCATTTAATAGGAGGAAACCACCGGTGACTTCTCCATCGCCGTCGTCCAGGCAAACAATTCCCTCGAGGACCAGGGCCAGGTGTTCACCTCCCCATCTGCCACCTACGTCGGCATCTACGACGGCCATGGCGGCCCCAAGGCCTCCCGTTTCGTCAGTAGCCACCTCTTCCCCAACCTCCACAGTACCATCTCCCTCCCTCTTCCTTTCTATCTCATCATCAAAATCCCTTTTTGATGCATTAATCGACCCTTCTCGACTCTTTCTCTCTTGATTTGATTTGATCGTTAAAATCACTCCTTTATCTGATGTAATCTAGTATTTTATTACGAATTGGAAACAGAGTTAGCAACTGAGCAAGGGGGGGTGTTGGCGAACATGATAAAGAAGGCGTTCAACGCAACAGTGGAGGATTTCTTGCATATGGAGCGATCATGGCTGTCGCGGCCCTAGATCGCGCCGGTGGGGTCGTGCTGTCTCGTGAGGGTGATCACGAATGATACGATCTACACTCCCGCGAATGAAAAAAGATTTCAGAGGAGGACAATGGGAAATTGAGCAGACGTGGGAAAGAAAGGTTTCAAAGGAGGACGATGGAAAATAAGGTAGCCACGTAAGTGCCAACTATTCAAAAAAATGGCTACATAAGCACCGGTTTAGGGAGAAATAATTAAACCAGTGAGAGAAGTCGCCGAAGGATGATTCGAAAAGATTAGGACCAAAAGTTACAGTTTTGTAGTATAAAAATTATTTAAAAAAATTTAATATAGTTAAAAAACTATAAACATGATTTATCTAAAAAAAAATCTACTAATCAAACAAGGACGGTTCAGACTCCACGTAACGAAACGTCTCGACCTTATCATCCCTGTTCCATTTATAAAGTAAAAAATTTCCCCTATAAATATCCCCACAAATCTCAGACTCGCACGCCGCCTCCTCCTCTCTTGCATTCGGAATCGATGCGGCACAAGCCTTCCTAGTCCCCAATGGCCAACCCATCGCTTCTCTTCGCCATTTTTTTCTCTGCCCTTCTTCTTTGTTTCACGATCCATTTCAAGACCTTTAGCCTTGTCTTTCTTCTTACCAAATATATCTTTCTTTTCCATAAAATTTAATTATTGGAGATAAATTTCACTCCTACCGAATTTTAGATCGATGCCTATGTCTGATCGAAAAGAATTTTCAATTGCGGAAGAGCTTCAACTGCGGCTTCGCTTGTCTCTAGATTGATCAATCTTTAGTATGCCTACCGATCTTTGAAACTATTTGGATGAACTTCCTCCGAACTTCTCCACCAGACAAACTTCCTTCGGACTTCTTCTCCAGACGGACTTCTCCTTCAATCGAGCTTCCTCCGGACTTCTCCACCAGATGAACTTTCTCTGAACTTTTTCTTCAGTCAAACTTCCTCCGAACTTCTCCTCCAGACTTTCGACGGACTTCTCCTCCAAATGAACTTTCTTCGAACTTCTCCTTCAGTCAAACTTCCTTCAAACTTCTCCTCCAGACGAACTTCCTCCGGACTTTTCCTCCAGACGGACTTCTCCTTCAGTCGAACTTCCTTCGGACTTCTTTTTCTGCTGAATTTTCTTCGGACTTCTTCAAATGAACTCTCTCTCCAAACGGAATTCTCCAACAGTCGAATTTCCTCTGAATTTTTTTCAATCATTCTAAGGGCTTCTCCCAATCGAACCTTTCTTGCTACTGATAACGGTTCAGTCCGAACTTTAATAATTAAATCTCAACCGTCTACATGTCACGATAATGGATGCATCGCGATAAAAGATACTACCCTCTGTAACAAAGCCTATGTGGTCTGAACGGCCCACTACTTGATAGTTGCGGCTATCACTATCAGTTTGTTACAGGCTCCGTCTATAAAAGGGATCCTCTAGATACATTTTTTCCAAGCTCTCTCCTCCATCTCGAAACTCTGCTACTTTTTTTGCTGAGCATTTCATTTTTGTTGGTCGAAAAAGCTGACTTAACCGTCGGAGGGTCCTGCCGGAGCCACCCCTCCTCTGATTTGGACTTCTTTTGCAGGTCTCAATGGCAACCTCGACTTTTTCAGCTCCTGCCAGTTTCGACATCAACCAGATTTCACACCAATAGAATTAGCACTAGAGAAAGGATCCTCTTTCTTTTAAGATTTTTTTATTCTTAAAGGAGTGCTCAGCAGAGATTTCTCTTCTTTTTCCTCAGAGTCCTTCTTTTCCAGCCGATCTCATGAGGATGCCTCCCTGAAAGGCCTCAACTCGACGATCAACCACCTTCATGGCAAGATCTCATCCAGATCTGTCTACCCTCATTTCATCTATGACATCTCAAGCTCCACCGATAGCAATGATGGATGCGAAGTAATTCAACCTATTGGTCCAACAGGTTTGAAGCCTTACTGAAGTAGTGCAGGCCATGTAGCAACAACGGCCTCTGGCACCTATCCAGCTGGAGTGGGCTATATCGGAACCCCAGGATTCGGTATGGGGATGACCGACTTGGGCGAGTCGATCGATAACCTCCGAAAAAGAGAAGCAGGAGAGAGAGAGCCCCTGCTCCGATCATGATTCAACCCCTGGGGGGACATTGCCCCCATTTAGCCAAAAGACTTTGGAGATCCATGACCGTGAGCATCTCCTGAATCGAAATTTATAAAAAATGAACTGATAGATTGAGAAACTCTGCCATGCATCTTTCTCTCACAATAATGATATCTGTTCTGACTCTTCCTTTTTCTAGAAAATTATACAGAAATCCATCCCGCCGAACTTCAAGCTTCCACAGTGCAAGAGCTATGATGGGACTACAGATCCGATTAATTATCTGAAGGTCTTTCGAATAATGATGCTGCTCCATGGCATGTCTAATGCCATCCTATGCCGAGCTTTTCTCTCTACCCTGAAAGGAGCAGTCAGAAACTGGTACTCGGATCTTAAGTCGGATACTATTTTTTTTTCGATCAAATGAGCCACCAATTTATGGCTCACTTCGTCAGCAGTCGACATCCTCGACGAGGCTCGAATTTTCTCATCCATATCAAGCAGAAGGAAGGAGAGTTCATTCGGGCCTATGTCAACCACTTCAATACTGCTACTCTGGAGGTCCGAAACTTAGACCAATCTATTGTAATGGCCATACTAAAGGACGATCTCTAGAAGAATGAACTGTTGTTCTCCCTAGAGAAGAAGTACCTCAGAAATTTTGCTGATATGTTGGCCCAGGCTGATGGTTATGCCCGAGCAGAAGAGGCATTCAAGGTGAAGGATGAAGAAGTCGTGAGAGAGCGGCAAGTGGGTGATTCAAGCAAACCCGTAGTTGAAGAAAAGCCGAGCAAAGCTTGGCTGCACTCTAGAACTCCTTCCGAGTGCAAATGAATCCGAACTCCTCCTCGAGCTCATCATCAAAGAAGCTTTGATCAAAGGGCACGATGGAACTCTCCCCCTAGAAGATTCCATACCTATGCTTCCCTTAATGCTCCGAAGACTCAAGTCCTGATGGAGATCTAAGAGAAGCTGCCGAGGTCGGAGAAGATGCGATCTCATTTCAGCAAGCAAAATCCTAATAAGTACCGCCTCTACTATCATGACTATGGTCACGATACTGAGGAATGCATCCAGCTCCAAGACGAGATCGAGAAGCTCATTAGGTGAGGCCGGCTTGGTCGATTCCTGCGACATTGATCTGAAGTAAGAAAAGATCAATCAAGGATGCTGCCCCAGTCTGAACCATCAAGGAGGGAAGAGCAACAAGAACATCGGCTATCCCTCGGCTTCATCAACATCATTTCTGAGGGACTTCGATGGAGAGAGGCTAGCGGATCGATGGGAGAAGCAAAGAGGTGGAGGACTGAAAAACCAATATCTTTCACTGATGAAGATGCTCAAGGAGTTCAATTTTTGCATAACGATACAGTTGTAATCTCTCTAAACATTGCTGACTAAGATGTACGCCGTGTTCTGATAGATAATGGAAGCTCTATCGATGTCTTATTTTATGATGCTTTCTCTAAAATGTCTATACCTAATAACCATCTGGGATCTATGAATTTTTTATTAATGGATTTTACTGACGATACTGTACCAATTGAGGAAATAATAATACTAACTATGACTGCAGAACAATACCCTAAATGAGCCAAAGTGCAGGTCGACATTTTGATAGTAAAAGCTCCATCTGCTTATAATATAATTCTCGATCGATTTGGTCTGAATGCACTTTAGGCAGTAGTATTCACTTGTTATCTAAAGATAAAGTTCCCAATAGGTCATGGGATTGAAAAGATTAGAGGAGATCAAGCTCTGGCAAGGCATTACTATTTCATCGCCTTATAAAAAAGTGGTCAATCCAACCTTTGTCCAGTTGATGGGCTGGATGTTCGCGACGATCTTACTGAGGAGTGGGGTGAACCCATTGAAGACCTGATAGTTGTCTCTCTAGATGACGAAAACATAGAACACACAGTGTAGATCGACTCTAGCTTAGATGGGGAAGTTTGAAAGTAGCTCATTGCTTTCTTATGGAAGAATGCCAACGCCTTTGCCTGGGTCTCCGTAGACATGCTAGGAATTGATGCCGAGGTCATGGAGCATCGACTGGCTGTTGATCCCAAATGTAGATCAGTGAAAGAAAAAGTATGAAGCCATGCACTAGAAAAACAGAAGACGATAGCAGAGAAAATGGACAAACTCTTTAAGGCTGAGTTCATTCGAGAAGTCAACTATCCAAGTTGGATCTCCAATATGGTCCTAGTCAAGAAGGCCAATGACAAATAGAGAATATACATAGACTTCAAAAGACTGAATAAGGTCTGTCTAAAAGATAGTTACCTCCTATCCATAATTGATCAACTGGTGGATGCAACTTCAGGCCATGAGCTTCTCACCTTCATGGATGCCTTCTCTGGCTATAATTAAATCCAAATGACACTGGAGGATGAGGAGAAAACTACTTTTATTACTGACCGTGGTTTTTATTATTACAGGATCATGTCCTTCAGGCTAAAAAATATAGGCCTGACATATTAGCATCTGGTTAATAAGATTTTCAAAGAGCAGATCGACAACAACATGGAGATTTACGTAGATGACATGCTTATCAAGAGTCGAACTTCAATCAGTCACGTAGCTGATCTTGAAAAAGACCTTCAATACTCTTTGAAGATATAAGATGAAGTTGAATACGATCAAGTGTGCCTTCAGGGTAATCTCGAAAAAATTCTTGGAATTTATGGTCTCAAGGTGAAAAATCGAGGCCAATCCGGAGAAGATCCGAGCCATCCAAAAAATGATTGCCCCAAAATTTATAAAAAAAATTAAGCGCCAAATCGAAAAAATGGCATCTTTGAATCGCTTTGTCCCGAGGTTGGTTGAGCGGTGCATACCTTTTTTTCAGGCCCTCAAACAATCGAAGAACTTATGCTGGACTACGAAATTTCAACAAGCATTCGAAGAGCTCAAAAGCTACCTCAGCTCGCCTCCTCTGCTGGCTAAGCCCAAACTTGGAGAAGAATTATTTTTGTACTTGGCAGTCTCCTCAACAGCCTTTACGATGGTTTTAGTCAAAAAAGAGATGAAAATGCAATGGCCAGTCTATTATATAAGTCAAGTCCTGAGAGATGCAGAGATCAGGTACACGAAATTGAAAAAATTAACTAATGCTCTTCTGATCAAAGCTCAGATACTGACTGATTTTATAGTTGAATGCACGATCCCAGATGATGTCGAATCTGAAAAGAATGAGACCAGCATTCCATAGCTGCAACCAAGCTTCTCCGAAGAAAGAGCGGACCTTTTCGAAGGTTTCTGCGCTCTGTATGTGGATGGCTATTTTAATGCTTTCGGTGCAAGAGTTGGACTGATCTTGATCAATCCAAAAAGAATTATTGCCGAGTATGCACTGCATTTTAAGTTTTCTACAATGAATAATGGAGCAGAATATGAAGCTCTAATAGCGAGGCTAAAGATAGCAAAAAAACTAGAAGCAGATCGACTTCAAGCTTATAGTGATTCGTATTTGATAGTGGGATAGGTCAGCGGCGATTATGAGATTCGAAAGAAAATATGATAAAATATCTTGAGAAAGTGAAGAGCTTGATCCCGACATTCAATAGTTTCAATATCCAACAGATCCCAAGGATGAAAAATGCCAGAGCCGACCTTCTATCCAAATTGGTCATACTTGCCCCCAATGAACTTCCGAAGGAAGTATACTTTGAAGTACTGAAATGCCCAAGCTTGGAAGAGCTGTTGATTGCCATGCAGATTGATCATGAGTCCTGCTGGATTGATCCATTGACAGCTTATCTCAGAGGCAGAACTCTCCCTCACAATCTAAAGGAAGCTCGAAAGTTGAAGAACTAGACCTCTCGGTATGTACTTTATGAAGACAAACTATATAAGAGGTCATATTCTTTACTACTTTTAAGATGTCTTCGATCTTCCAAGGCCGATTTTGAATTATGGAAAGTGCATGAAGAAATCTATGAAAACCATCTGGATGCTAGATTTTTATCTCAAAAACCGCTTCAGCAAGATTATTATTAGTTGATTATGCACCATGATTGCATCGAATATGTTAAAAAATGCGACCACTGTCAAAGGAATGCAAATATACAAAGACAGCCGACCTCCGAGCTTACCCCACTAAGCGCCCCTTGACCATTTGCACAATGAAAAATGGATATACTTGGCCGCTTTCCAATGGCATCCAGATAATGAAAATTTCTCTTAGTTGCGATCAACTACTTTATCAAATGGATCGAGGCTGAACCCCTGGCAAAGATTACTGAAGTCAAAGTGCAAGACTTCATCAGAAAGTTGATTGTTTGTAGATTTGGCCTACCCTGAACTCTTATTATAGATAATGAATGATAATTTACTGAGAGAAAGTTCGCTGAGTTCTATGAAAATTTGAACATCTCTCACAACTTCATATCAGTAGCTCATCCGCAAGCGAACGGTAAAGCAGAAGTGACTAACAGAATCTTATTACAAGGCATCAAGGTAAGGCTTGAAAGAGTAAAGAAGACTTAGATGGATGAGCTTTATCATATCCTATGGTTATACCGAACTATCCATAAGCTGCCGACTAAAGAAATATCGTTTGCTCTGGCTTTATAAACGAAAGCAGTCATCCCGATAGAGCTCAAGCTGCCATCGGCATGGGTTGTAGTCTTCAGCGAGCAATGCAATTTGCAGGACCTTAGAGCAAACCTCGATCTACTGGAGAAAAAATGAGAAGAAGCTCAAGTTCGGATGGCTATTTATAGACGAAGAGTGGCTCGCTACTATAACTCCAGAGTTAAAGACAAAATATTCAAAGTGGGGGACTTAGTACTTCGACGAGCAGTCGTTTCACAACCTCAAAACTAAGAAAAGCTCACCGCAAATTAGGAATATCCTTATGTAGTCAAAAAGATTGTCTAGCTTGAAACTTATTACTTGAAGGAGCTTAGAGGCACTGATCTTTCACGCCCATGGAGCTCGGAGAACTTACGCATATACTATCAATAATCTCATTTTAATAAAATTTTCTTATTTTAATATCTTTGATCTTGGTGCAAAACTGTGATGATAGAAAATAGCCTTCCAAATTTTGTCATTAGACGAAGTTAGCCCTATTAGGAATAGGTGAAGAACCTCGTCCTAACATTAAGCTAAAGCGAAGATCTTGGTTACTTAAGCTGGGATGCGGGGAGAGGCCCTTTCTACGGTCCTTTTGTGCCCCTATAGTCCTGTTAGGAATAGGAGGGGAACCTCATCCTAATATTGAGCTAAAGCGAAGGCATCAATTACTTAAACTAGGATGCAGAGAGGGACTCTTTCAATGGCTCTTTTGTATCCATATATCCCTATTAGGAATAAAAGAAAAACCTCATCTTAACATTAAGCTAAAGTGAAGACCTCGGTTATTTAAGTCGGGATGCGAGGAGAGGCCCTTTCAATGGCCCTTTTATGCTCCTATAGTCCTGTTAGGAATAGGAGAGGAACCTCGTCCTAACATTGAGCTAAAGCAAAGATCCGATTACTTAAGCCAGGATGCGGGAAGAGATCCTTTCAATGGCTCTTTTGTGTCCCTATAGTCCTGATAGAAATAGAAGGAGAACCTCATCCTAATATTGAGCTAAAGCAAAAACCTCGGTTACTTAAGTCAGGATGCGAAAATAGGATCTTTCAATGGCTCTTTTGTATCCCTACAGTCTCGCTAGGAATAGGAGGAGAACCTCATCCTAGCAAGAGCAAAGAATGCCCCGACGATCTCGTCCTAACACGGATAAAAATCTTTGATTGCTTAAAATGAAGAAAAAATACTATTCGACGCTCATCCTGCTAAAAGAAAAGGTAAAGAGAATAAAAGAGTCGACAAACATCTAATCCTCATAAGAGGATAATAGAAGAAAGTGCCATTTCATTAAAGTTAAAGATAGTTACAAAACAAGGGTCTATAAGACCAAGTATAAAATAGAAGGAAGGGCAAAATCCTAAGAAGGATCGGATTTCTCAGACTTCGGACTGCTAGCCAGTACTAAGAATTCCTTCAGAATGAGGATCTCTTCTTCAAGCTCTTTCCTCCTCATCAAGTTATTGCAAAACATCCGATCAGCCCATCGGTAGTTCTCCTCTGACTCCTATAGCCTCTTCCTTAGAACCTTCGATTCAGCTTTTGCATCCATAATGGCTCGCTGCTCGCAAATCAGTTGGATCTTCAGCTGTTGAACCTTGTTCTTCTCCTGCCCGACGAATTTAGAGAGTTTGCCCATGATCCTCCTCAAGGTTGCAACCTACTCCGACTCCCTACTCGACCCAGAATAATAGCTGTCAGCAAGCTACTTTTGGAGCCGAACCACCTCACTCTCAGCGGCACGAAGCTTTTGCTCAAATTTGGATATTCTTTCACTCCAACCTAACCGATAAGTATCGTAAGTGATCTCGGCATTGTGCAACTGCTTCTAGAGCACGAAGAATTTCTTCGACCAATCCCACTTATAGCGTGCTTTGTCAGAGGACCACGACGAACTTCCTTCTAACAATCAAATCTTCTCCTTGGCCGCTTTAAGCCCGACCTCAAGGGAGCTGATCTTCATCATTAATGCCCAAGACTTGTCTCGCTGGCATTTTTCTTGAGTTTGGCAAGCTCCTTCTCGAAGACACCCTTCCTGATGGCAAAACTTGCAGAATTGCACATGTGTAGCTTGCGAAGGTGGATGATCTCGATTATGGTTTTCAAAGCATTCTTCCTAGATTTTTGAAGTTCATCTTCAGTTTTCTTTGATTTCTTTTTCAGCCGATGAACTTCTTTCCTCAAATATTTAAGATGAGTCTTCAAAGGAACACCTGAGGCTGCGGATCAGCATTGACAGAAGACTGCATCCAATACATGAAAAATATTCAAAAGCACTCGAAAGTATTGACAAAAAAAAATTTACTTTCATTAATTAAAGTTCTTCAAGTATAGGATAAAGTAAAAAAAATAAGAAAAAAAATACAACTATCAAGAACCCCCAACCTCGAAAGAAAAAATAGGAGAGGAGCTCGGCACTCCAGCAGCAGTCGCGAACCCGGAAGCTAGTTCAGCTGATTCAAAAGGAGGAGTAGCAGGGGAGTCCGGTGCTTTAGGGACAACCTTGGGCTCTAGCATGGGTTCGGACACCTCGATAGTAGGCTCGGAGGGCTCAAGGGCTACTTCGGCAGGACAAGGGTCGGCCACAACAATTGATTATCCAATCTCTTCATTGGAGATGTCTCTATAAAGAAAATTGAGATCATGTTCGAAAAACTTTCTAACCACTCGATCCTCACAGAGCTCGTACCCCTTTTGAAAAGCCTCTTGGCTAAAGGCAATGTTCAGATCCATCATTTCAGATGAAACCTTGAACTCTTCTACCGCCTGGACCTTTGCCTCCAAGATCTGCCTTGAGATTTCATCCTTTAGCTCAGCAATCCTGACCTCGACTTTTTTTCTTCTCTCTTCCTCCAAAGCCAAAGCAGCCTACGACCCCACCAGAATGAGCTCTCCCTTCTGGAGTGCCTCCTGAAGGACCCCAACCTCGACCGTCTTCTCCTCCAAGAGACGGTTAGCTTCAGCGATCCTCTCTAAAAGGTGATCAACTTCAGTCTGGAGGTTCTCCTGAACCCTTGATGACTCCAACTTCAAATGGTTCATCTTTTTGATGTATGCTAGCAATTGGTGATCCGACTGCAAGGAGCAAATAGAGTTATATAGTTATTAGAGGAGAAAAAAGAGATGTAGTGGGACGATTACCTGAAGAAAGGTACCAAAGGAGTCCCAGGTGAGTTGGGCATCATCGAGGTCAACCATCTGATCTACGACCTCGAGTAAGGCAAACTTGTCAACCAGCTCCCGTATGGTGTTTGAGGTGCTGAAGGAGCCCTCTTCCAAGTCATCGTTATCATTGGATCGACTAGGACGAGCCTTGCATTGCACCTTCACAATGGTTGACTTTTTCTTTTTTTTCTTCTCCTCTCCCTCTTCTCTCTCGATAGGACGATCTTCGATGGGAGAACTCGTGGATGCAGGAGGCACCGAACCCCCAGTGACATCAATTTCGATAATAGGGGGAACCTTGGCAAGATGAGGGACTTCGATGCTCTCGACAGCTTCGAAAGTGGCAACGGCACTAGGAGCCGTGGAGCTCGGGGCGGTAATCTTCACCTTCTTCAAACTCTCTCATGATACTTTTTCCTTCCTTTTTTGGGCATGAAGTCTTTTGGCAAGTCTGTCAATGGCTCGAGCATCCATCTCTGCAATAAATAAGAGATCATAATCAGCAACATCTATATACATACAAAATTCGATGAAAATTCGAAGCTTGCAGAAAAGTACCAGTCGGATCGAGAGAACTCAAACCCATGTTGAACAGAGTTTGATCCTTTAAGAGTTCGGATAGAAGGGGAGCCCGGTAATTTTTAAGTTTACTAACAGAGTCAAGATCACCCCTATCTAAACTAGGAGCTCGATGGATTGACTCTCTAAGAAGATCCCAAGGAGGAAGTTCTAGTATTAAAGTTCGACAAGATACAAAAAAGAACCTCTCCTTCTAGTTATGGATAGAAGAAAGAGCTCCTTTCAATAATCTTTTCTTGTCGAACTGGAAAGAAAAGTACCACCAGTCCTTTGTGGAAGGGTGGCGCTTGAAGGTGTAGTAATTCCTAAAGAGAAAGATCGTTGGACGAACTTCGGCAAGATGGCAAAGAAAGAGGAATCCAATAAAAAATCTAAAGGAGTTCGGTACTACAGA
The DNA here is from genome assembly GCA_006176705.1 of Cocos nucifera. Classification (NCBI taxonomy): domain Eukaryota; kingdom Viridiplantae; phylum Streptophyta; class Magnoliopsida; order Arecales; family Arecaceae; genus Cocos; species Cocos nucifera. The sequence goes on from QRFJ01000152.1 coordinate 758,040, forward strand.
GGCAAGCGAAATGTTTAAGAAGCGAAAAAGACTAATTACAAAAGATGGGAGAGGAAGCCTTAGTCCAGCACTAAGGGCTTTCAGATACAAATAAAATCGATCGGGTGGGAGAGAGCAGGCCCGATCGCTGGGTTCAGGAAGTTCTAGTTCATACTCGGGAGGGACCCCATACTAGATTTTAATCAGTGAAAGGTCATCTAAAGACAGAGAGTAAGGAATGGTGTCAGGTATAAAGGTCGAATGGGATACACTTCTGAGTTCGGCCTCCTCATCGGAGTTGAGGTTTTGAGAGGTCAGATCGGACGGACTCGAAGAACCAGATGATTGAGCGATTTCAAAAGACATTTGGGTCAAACTCAAATATAGAAAAATCTCCAAAATTGAAGAAAATAAAACATAGAACTGCTACGGAGAAACTGAGAGAACGAGATGCAAAAGATGCAAAAATAATCAAGAGAAATGTTTCAAAGCTAACCTAGTTAGGTCTGGAAGATCAGCGAGATGACTTGCACGGTAGGAAATGAATGAAAAAAATGTTGGCAAGCGAAGAAACTGGAAGAAGGAATCGGAGTGCTCTTAGGTAGAAGGACGAAAATAGTGGAAGAAGAGAGAAGAGTGTAAGGAAGATGAGTCCTCTTGAGAAAGTGCCAGATCTAAATATCCCACGGAGTCCAAAATGGTTATGATGGAAAGGCTCCTCCTGTCACTCTCCAATTGACGCGTGTCCCACTCATTGTGACAAGCGACTGACGATCGACAGAACCATAATTATACCGTACTTGGGGTAGCGTCTCAGTGGGAGTTTTAAAATTTATCTTTTCGGATTGCTTCGCATTTAAGGAGGCTTCGGCACTAGCGCGATAAATGCCAAAACTTTTTATCCTGCTAGCGCTAAATCTGGATCAGAACTTCGGCGGTCGGCTGTTCTGTACTCTCTTTTCTTGAATTTCGAATTCGAAAGTAGGAAAACTATTATTGAGGATAAATTCCGCTCCTGCCAAACTTTGGATCGGCACCTGATCGAGAAAGATTTTCGATCGCAGAAGAGCTTCAACCGTGGCTTCACTTGTCCCTAGGTTGACCGACCTTTAGTATGCCTGCCGATCTTTGGGATTGCTTGGATGAACTTCCTCCAGACTTCTCCACCAGATGAACTTTCTTCAGACTTCTCCTCTAGACGGACTTCTCCTTCAGTCGAGCTTCCTCTGGACTTCTCCTCCAAACGAACTTTCTTTGGACTTCTTCACTAGACGAACTTCCTCCAGACTTCTCCTCCAGATGGACTTCTCCTTCAGTTGAACTTTCTCCGAACATTTCCTCCAGACGGACTTCCCCTCTAGTCCAACTTCCTTCGGACTTCTCCTTCAGTCGAACTTCCCCTGGACTTTTCCTCTAACGAACTTTCTCCGGACTTCTTCTCCAGATGAACTTCTCCTTCAATCGAACTTTCTTCGGACTTCTCCTCCAGACGGACTTCTCCTTCAGCCGAACTTCCTCCGGACTTCTCCTCCAGATGGACTCCTCCTCCAAATGAACTTCCTCCGAACTTCTTCTTCAGTCGAACTTTCTTCGGACTTCTCCTCTAGACAAACTTCTTTCGGACTTCTCCTTCAGTCGAATTCTCTTCGGACTTCTTCTTCAAACGAACTCTCTCTCCAGACGAATTTTTCCATCAGTTGAACTCCCTCCGAATTCCTTCCAGTCATCTAAAGGGCTTCTCCTAGTCGAACCTTTCTCGTTACTGACAGCGATTCAGTCCGAACTTTAACAATTAAATCTCAATCGCCTGCATGTCACGATAATGAACGCGTCATGACAACAGACATTATCCTCTATAACAAACCCCATGTGGTTTGAATGGCCCACTACTCGACAGTTGCGGCTGTCACCATCAGTTTGTTATAGACTCCGTCTATAAAAGAAATTCTCTAAATATATTTTCTCCAAACTCTCTCCTCCATCTCGAAACTCTGCTACTTTCTCAGCTGAGTATTCCCTTTATGTTGGCCAGAAGAGCTGATTTGACCATCGGAGGATCCTGTCGGAGCTACCCCTTCTCTGATTTGGACTTCTTTTGCAGGTCCTAGTGGTGATCTCGACTTCTCCAGCTTCAGCCAGTTTCGACATCAATCAAATTCTGCACCAATACTAACTTATAAAATCTGTCTAACTTTTAAAATTTCAGGTGGGCTTTCAATTACGTTCACCTTCCAGAACAACTGCCCCCACACGATCTGGCCTGGCATACAGAACAACCCTAATGTCACTGCATTCCCACAGACGGGCTTCGAGCTCGGCGCCTCGGCCTCCAACTCGGTAACCGCCCCATCCAATTGGGCCGGCCGGATGTGGGGCCGGACAGGCTGCTCCACCGACGCGTCGGGGAGATTTACATGCCAGACCGGTGACTGTGGCACCGGGCAGGTCGCATGCAATGGCAACGGCGGCGCCCCACCCACCTCACTCCTCGAGTTCACCCTGCAGGGCGATGGCGGAAAGGACTTCTACGACGTGAGCTTGGTCGATGGCTTCAACTTGCCGGTTTCCATCACTCCACAGGGTGTGTCGGGTTGCACCACCACATCATGCTCGGCGAACATCAACTCCCAGTGCCCGGCAGAGCTGCAGTTGACGGCATCCGGTGCCGTCGTCGGCTGCAAGAGCGCTTGCCTGGCTTTTATCCAGGACCAGTATCGCTGCACTGGAGCCTATAACAATTCCGCAAACATGCCAGCCGACGGACTATTCGAAGTTCTTCAAGAGCGAGTGTCCTCAAGCTTACAGTTATGCTTACGATGACCGTAGCAGCACCTTCACTTGCACTGGGCCTAATTACCTCATTACCTTCTGTCCTTGAGAATGTTTGGTATCTCACCAAACCAAATCATTACACTCTAATAATAATGTAAGAATAAAGCCCAAACTCCGGAGTGGTCGCGGGGCACCGAAGTGGTGCACAGAACAAAATAGTTCTTATTTCAAATAAATAAACTTCTATTTTATCCTTATGTTTTAAATATCCTCCCAAGTTATATGAAGGGCAATGATTGGATTGCGACAGTCATGTGCATTGCAACTGTCAAATTCTAGTTTCCCAACCCATGCAAGTTTCCACGTTCCAAAACCGCTGGTTATCCATATTTATCCGGAAATTCTGTGTGTATATGTATATATTTATATACTAATATTTAAATATGTGTGTGGATACAAGCATGCATGCAGAGGGTATAAGTTAAACGTAGGTGTAGGATGGAAATCACAACCATCTATATTTCCTCTAGTATGATAACATCCATCAAAGTTTATCTTCACATCTATTGCATCTTTTTAGGTTAAAAAATCTAGGATAGTATTGAATGTAAAGAGTTTCATCTCTATGATTAAGTTTTTAATAGGCATGATAATTGATATTTTAATTAAATTATTTTTTTTTTCTTATGATTATTTGTAGACCTTATTTTGATTACAAGATAAAGTTGGATTGGTCAATATTCATATCCACCTCATAATTAAAATTAAATTTCATATCCATATCCATATTGTACTCGTCTTTGATCGGATCAGTAGATGTGTGGATAAAATAGATCAGATTAGATATATATAAATATTTTAAAATAATTATAATTTTATAAGAGAGATATAAATTAAAATTATATTGAGTCAAATTTGAAGCAGAGCATATCATTATTCATATCTGATCTGAATTTACTTCAAATTTTTTTTCTAAAATTTATATTTATTATATATTTTAATTGAATCAGATAAAATCTATTTCAATTAAATTAAATTTGATGTGATAAATTAACTAATATTATCATCCTTATAAATAAATATAAGTGCTATGTAGATCCAACTAGCACAGCACTAATATGACACCCTACGTACCCGCTCAAACCTTTTTTTTTTTATAATATATATAATAAGAGAGGCCAAAAAAGCGAGAGCTTGGTTTTAAGGGTAGGACCAGTTGGCACGTTGCTAGAGGGAGCAAATGAAAGTAGGGAAGGACAAAGTATTCCAACGACCACCGCAAGTAAAGCCGTGAAGCTCTGAAGCCCAAAGAAATTTTGGTCCGTGGAACTTGGCGCGTGGTCTTTCTTGTTGGGTTCTGCCCATATGGAGGCCCAATAGTTGATGGGTCACATGAGGCCTAAAGAAAGAGCCCTCTCTCTCTCTCTCTTACTCTCTCGATGCACAGACACACAAGCAACGCCCAAGGGAGAAAAAGGATTTTCTTTGGCTGCAACTTCTTGGCTCTGATAGTAACAGTGATTTAACTCCGATTAGTCTAAAATTTTGTAGGTGTGCTCCTTACATATAGTTCTTCACATCGAATGGTCTGATTATTATCAGGTAACCTTTAACCAAGATTTTTATTTGACTCTAGATTATAAATTTTTTATGAATTTAGTGATTTATAGTCTGTGTGATCTCTAGAATTTTCAGAAGAACCATGTATCTCATTGATTATGGTAGAAGTCTTTCTCCCTGGCTTGATCCCGTGGTTTTTTTCCATTTCTAGATTTTTCACGTAAAATTTTTGGTGTCCTTTTGAGTAATTCGATTTATCTTTATTATTTATACTAGTTATTATTGGTTGCTTGTGATAATTATATAGAAATCATTTAATTTCACAAGAAAGAAAAATCAGCTTGCTTGTATTTTTTTTTAACAAACTAATATCAGAGCTTGGTTCGGCTATAGTGATCTTGTATGATTAGATGGAGGACAGTGGCATAGGCACCATGTTGAAATTATATCAGTTGAACTATTCGATCTGAAAGCCAAGGATGAAGGATTATTTATATTGCAAAGATCTACACGAGCTAATAAAAAAGGAGTGCAAAACTAGAATGTAAGTTAGAGAAAAAGTGGCAAATTATGCACAAAAAAGTTATTGGATTGATCAGATAGTGAATTGATAATAGTATATTCCATTATTTTGCTAAAGAGACTAATGTCAACTCGCTCTAGATAAAATTAGACGAGTTGTATGAGAGAAAGAGCCTACAGAACAAGATGTTTTTAATGAAAAAACTAGTCAACTTGAAGTACAAGAAAGGCCGTTCGATGATTGAACATCTTAGTGAGTTTTTTAACTTGATGAATCAATTGACTAGTATTAAAATAGCCTTTGATGATAAAATACAGGTATTGCTTCTACTAAGTTCTTTACCTGATAGCTCGGAGACACTTATTATATCACTTAGTAATTCTGCCCCTAAAAATATTTGACATTGAATATGATGAAGGACAGCATGTACAATGAAGAAACAAAGCATAAAGGGCAAGAAATATCCAACCAATCTGAGGTACTTGTTACTGAGAGGTAAGGAAGGAGTAATAGCAAGGCTCCTCAACACCATAATAAGAGCAAAGGGAGATCACAAGGAAGAAAGAATATCAAGTGCTTCCATTATGGTATGAGAGGGCACTACAAGAATGAATGCAGAAAACTAAAAAGAGAGAAGTCAAGAAAAAGAGATAAAGAGAAAGATAACAAAGAGAAGGATACAGTAGCAACAGCTTCAAATAGTAATGTACTCATTGTCTGTGATGAAGAATATATCAACTTCATATGTCAGGACTCTACTTCGGTAGTTGATTCAGCTGCTTTATATCATGTCACATCATGACATGACTTCTTCACATCCTATATAAAAGATGACTATGGCCAAGTGAGAATGGAAAACAATAGTATTTTCAAGATTATAGGCATAGGAGATGTGTTGCTAGAGACCAGCATAGGAGGCAAGCTACTATTGAAGAATGTTAAACATATGCCAGACATTTGCTCACTAGAGGCTTATTGATAAAAGCCAGAGACAAAAAGTTGGATACTCTTTACAGGACAAAAGCCAGGACATGTAAAGAATAAATGAATGCTCTTGAAGACTCCTTTATTGAACTAGGACACAAGAGGCTTGGTCACATGAACAAAAAAGATCTAGAACTTCTCACAAAGGAGCAACTCCTGCCAGATTTAAAAGATACTAATCTGCCACCATATACTCATTGTTTGGTTGGCAAACAACGTAGGCATGTATTTCATAGATTATATCATCATAGATATCAAAATATTCTTAATTTTGTTTATACTTATGTCTATTTTATGAATGATAAAAGTCTTGGTGGTGCTACTTATTTTATTACTTTTATTGATGACCATTCTAGAAAAGTTTGGGCATATCCTTTGAGATCTAAATATCAGATGATAGATGTATTTAAGTATTTTCATGTAAAATCTAAAAGAAAGATAGGAAAATAGCTGAAGCATATTCGTGCTGATAATGACAATGAATACAGAGATCCTTTTGAGAAGTATTGTAAAGATCTTGATATTAAGCTTGAGAAGACTGTTCCAAAGATACCTCAATACATTGGAATGATAGAAAGGATGAATAGAATAATTGAGAAAATGATAGGATGTATGCTTTCATATGCTAAGCTGCCTAACTCATTTTTGGATGAGGCAATGATGACTGTAGTTAATTTGATTAACCTTTCTCCTTCAGTTTCATTGGATGGTGACATCTCAAATAGAATGTGAACAGTAGAAAAAAATATTTCCTACAGATACTTGAGAGTGTTTGGCTGCAGGGCATTTATTCATGTTCTTAAAGATGAAAGATCCAAGCTTGATAGCAAGGCAAGATAGTGTATTTTCTTAGATTATGGACATGAAGAATTTGACTATAGACTGTGAGATCCAGTTGATAAGAAGATGATTAGAAGTAGAGATATTATATTTATGGAATGTCAAACTATTAAGGATATTGAATGGATCAAGAAAAGACAGTCATTTAGAGATGATCTCGGTGACACAGATATAGTCCCTTCGCTAGCAGATAACAAAGAGGAGATACAGGGAGATCACCACAAGCAAGTAGATACTGAGATTTTTGTTGATGTTGCACCTACACCTGATAAAGTAATCTCTGAGCAACTTGATGAGCAAGTGCTTACAGAGCCAGCACCTTTAAGGAGATCTAGTAGGGAGAGACATGCTTCTACTAGATATTCTACTCATGAGTATGTGTTGTTGATTGATGGAAGAGAATTAGAGAGCTACTAGGAAACTACTTTAAGTCAGCAAAGTGAAAAGTAGATGAAAGTCATGCAAGAGAAGATGCACATGACAATCATACATTTGAGCTGGTAGAACTACCCAGGGATAAGAAAGTATTTAAGAACAAATGGATGTTCAGACTAAAGAACGAAGAAAACAGCTCATAACCAAAGTATAAGGTCAGATTAGTTGTGAAGAGCTTTGGTCAGAAGTAGGGTGTTGATTTTGAGAAAATATTCTCACTTATAGTGAAGATGTCATATATCAGAGTTGTCCTTGGATTAGCTGCTATCTTGAATCTAGAGATTGAATAGTTTGATATGAAGACAGCCTTTCTCCATGGTAATCTGAAGGAAGAGGTATACATGGAGTAATCAGAAGGGTTCTAGGTTAAAGGCAAGGAGCATCTTGTATGCAGGTTACAGAAGAGCTTATATGGTCTAAAGCAAACACCTCGATAGTAGTACAGAAAGTTTGAATAATTTATAATAGATCATGAATGTATGAGAACCTCTTATGATCATTGTATTTTTGTTAAGAGGTTTGATGATGATAATTTTACCATACTATTGCTTTACGTTGATGACATGTTGATTGTAGGTCATGATAGAAAAAAAATCAATAAGCTGAAAAGGAAGATGAGTAACTCTTTTGCAATGAAAGACTTAGGACAATCAGGCATATTCTTAGTATGAGAATTTTTCGTAACAAAAAATAAGAAAAGTTATGGCTTTCTCAGGAGAAATACATCGAAAAAGTCCTTAATAGGTTTAACATGAGCAAGGCGAAACTAGTGAGCTCTCCACTCGGAGGCTACTTTAAATTAAGCTCTCAATAGTGTCCAACTAGTAGATAAGAGAAAGAAAAGATGGAAAAAGTATCTTATGCATTTGCAATTGGTAGTATGATGTATGCTATGATTTGCACTAGGCTTGATATTGCTCATGCAGTTGGTGTAGTCAGGAGATTCCTCTCTAACCCAGATAAACAATATTGAAAAGCAGTAAAGTAGATATTTAGGTATCTTAAAGAAATATCTAATATTTGTTTATGCTTTGGAACAGATAAACTAGTATTGTGTAGTTATAGTGATGCAAATTGGGCTAGAGATGTTGACTTCAGGAAATCCACTTCAAACATCTAATTACTTTTATAGTGGAAGCTATGTTATGGCAATCAAGATTGCAAAAATATATTGCCTTGTCGACCACAAAAGCAAAATACATTGCTGTGATTGAAGCCTATAAGAAAATACTCTAGATGAGAAAATTTTTATGAGAATTGGGACTGAAACAAAAATGATTCAAAGTTTACAGTGATAGTTAGAGTGCCATCCACCTCAATAAGAATCTAACTTTTTATTTTCATTCCAAATATATTGATATTCGTTATCATTGGATTCATGATATTTTGAAAAATAAATTATTATCTCTTGAGAAAATTCATATTGATAGAAATGGATCAGATATGTTAACAAAAATATTGCCAAGAGATAAGATAGAGGTGTGCAGATAGATGGCAGGTTTGGTAAAGTCCCAACATCGGTCAGAAGAGGGAGATTTGTCCCCACTCTCTCTCTTTCGATGTCGATCTCGATCTGTTACTCTCGATGCATGCACAGACACATAGGCATCATCCAAGAGAAAGGAAGAAAAAGGATTTTCTTTGGTTGCAACTTCCAGGATCTGATCGAAATGGTGATTCAACTCTGATTGGCCTAAGATTTTGCAAACATGTTTCCTGCATATGGTTCTCGACATCTAATGGTCTGATTATTGTCGGGTAACATCTAACCAAGATTTTTATTTAACTCTAGATTGTGAGATTTTTGAGGTTATTGTTTGCTATGGATTTGGTGATTTGTGATCTATGTGATCTATTGTGAGATTTTTGAGGTTACCGTTTGCTATGAATTTGGTGATTTGTGATCTATGTGATCTCTGGAGTTTTCAGAAGAACTATGTATCTTATTGATTACCATGAAAGTTTTTCTTCCTGACTTGGTCCCATGGTTTTTTCCCATTTATAGATTTTTCATGTAAAATTTATGGTGTTCTTTAAGTAGTTTGATTTATCTTTGTTATTTGTGTTGATTATTATTGATTGCTTATGATAATTACATAGAAATTATCTAAGCTGACAAAAAAAAAAATAATAATTTGCTTGCATTTTTTCTTAACATTTCTCCACCTAAAATGAAAGTACAAGCAAAAATAAAGTTGCTGACTTAAATAACAAAGAAAGTTGTATTTATGCTAGAATGTTTTAATTTTATCCGATTGGCCAAAAAAAGAAAAAACTGTTGACTTTATGGGCTTCGGGTAAATTGAGAACTCCTGCTAGATACAGTTTAAGCATGTACGTTTCCAAAAAACAAGTTCACGTCTCTTGTGTTTTTTAAAGCGTCTTCCATTATACAAACTTAATTAGATGAGATGAGACCTTTTTAGAATCCACAAGGAAAGGGAGGAGATAGATTCACTTTTTGCAAAAATACATTCCATAAAATATTACCTATGATTATTCTTCTTTTCAGCCAAAACCTTCAAGCAATTAAGGCATAAATCCTTGTGATGAATTTTCGACATATTTTCATCAACTTGGATGTCATTCTCGTGTTTGGGAAATGATTGTTCATCAAATGTTCTTTGAAATGAATTAAAGTAAAAGCTTCAACAGCATTCTGATCAAATTAAGTTAATTACTAACGACTGAGATGGGCTCATCTTTGCTACAAGTAGAACCAATATCATAAAAAACTGCATCCCCATGATATGAATTCATATAATTAGTTTTTTTTCATTTTCAAAGTCATCAGAGAAGAACGATCGTTATCTTTGTCTTCATATCATGATGTGGAAAAACCCATTTACTAGCTCCCCGTTCATGAGATATGATGAAGGTGGAATACCTTCTACTTATCTTGGACTAAGATATCGACTTTTCTACATCCGAGTTACATCACATCTTGAAACTTCTAGGCATAAAAAATATCATAGAATTTGTTGCACATGTAATGAAAATTATCTTCTACAACAACCTTAGATTTGATGCCAATCCAATGAGTCAAAACTAGTAGCTAGGTTGTATACCAAGTTCAAGGTAAGAAGGTAGGACACGCTAACCCAGATAAACTCCTTGCCTGTGGGAAATCAAACGAAAACGTATGACCAAGAAGATCGATCAAAGGAGAAGTCTTTTACAAAGTCTAAATCCAATAAGATGCTTCATCATATATGATATAATGATCGTATAGCATAAATATGGAACAAGTTTCCACCTCTATGCGTTACAGCATGAGCTATATATAAAAATCAAAAAGATCATTTGAAATTTCTAAGAGAAACATCACAAGTATCCATGAACTCAACATTCAACAATTGGACCAATAGTCCTGATATTGGATAAACCACTAACCGAAATATGTAGAGTTCAAAATTGACGGCTGCATGATAGGATCTTAATCTTGGGTTTCTCTTGAAGACGTCATACTCAAAGCTTTGTTTAATGGCCTTTAACTTGACACCTCTAGTTTGGGCTGAGCTACCGAGGTCCAATATCGATCAAATGATAAACATTTTTTTAGACAACTCGTAAGGAGCAGAGCCCACTTGTTTTGAAATCATGAGGAAAGAACTTTACTATTTTTAATAAAAAAGAGAAGAGTTAGGAAGTCTTAATCTAATGTAATGTAATAAGATGCAAGATAATAGTACACAAAATATTGGAGAAACTCAACCACAGCTGCCTGCAATGTATGGATAGCTCGTGATCTAAAACTGGGCCTCTCCATATATTTTTTAGCCCAAAATTATCATTTAAACATTAATTAGTTCAAATCACAAAAAATGGTTATTCACCCTTGTCTCTCGCTAAATTATACTAGCATAGGGAGGATTGGAAAGGATGTAGATGAGATCGAGGAAGAACAAAGAGATTTGAAAAGATAAAGGAAAGAAAAAACATAGCATGCAGGATTTTTCATGATTCCACCTTAGGTCTACATCCACAAATGAGGATAGAATAGAGATTCGACTACACTCAAAAAGATGGAGTACAGAAACTAAAGCTACCTCTTTATAAAACCCTAGCTCCAATATACTCCATCTCTTGTACTTTCCTAAATCATGTCTAGAGGTGTGCGTGGTTTGGTTTGGGTCAATTTAAGGCCAATTTTTAAATCGAATCGATTTGAATTGGTTTCCTAAAATTCAAAACGAAATCAAACCGATCATGTAGAAAAATTGGTTTAAATCAAATTGAAAAGATTGGTTCAATTTGGTACAATTTATCGAGTTGTAAGCTATTAGGTTTTTATTGAATAGATAGCTTATAGAATCGGCTAAATAGACTCCTATTCACTTTAACTTTTTTCTAACCATATAAAATGGGCAGCTTATGAGATAGACTAAATGAGCAGTTTATAGAATGGGCTTAAATAGACTACATATAAAAGCAATGAACATAACATACCAGACGGTCTTTGAAGGAAAATAGCTAATACCTCAGATAGATAGTCCATAAAAATAATGCCAACACCCCTCCCCCACTCCATCTCCAATCACCGGCTTCCTTTCATGTTTTCATGTCTTGAGAATTCCAACATCTCTTATCCTAAATCTCCTAAGAGATCTCTCTCTCTTTCTCTCCCTATCTCTCTCCTCTATTTTTCTATGATATTAGGGTTTCAAATAAGGAGAAAGAGAGAGCTGTTGTATGATCCCAAGGCAGAAAGAAAAGAAGAGAGAGGGCCACCAATAGTTGTTTTAAAAATGCCTATGATTAGGATGGTTTTATCAGAGGATAGAAACTAATTAATGATATCATTAAAAAACCTCAAATTATGATCATACCTTCTAGAGAATATAGAAAAAGAAATAGCCAAAGAAAAGGAGGGTATGATAGTATGAGACCGTTATTTCCTGACTTTAGGAATATGAGGGACTTAAGAGCTAGGGCGGCTATATATATATATAGATATCCATGGGTTGGTTCGATTTAAATCAAAATTTTCAAAATTTAAACCTAAAACTAAATCTTTTCTTTATTTCTAAAATTTATTTTTCAACTAAAATCTAATTAAATTTTAAAAAAATCGATCCAAACCGAACTGCAATTAGTGGATCGATTTTATGATTTTATCAATTTGCTTACATACCCCTAATCATGTCTATTTTGTTTCCACCATGGACCTTACCAAAATTCTTCATCATTTTCTTCTCTAAATTTATCAAATTAAATAATAAAATAAAATGAATCATGGAATTCAAAGTATACTTAATAGAAAGGAATTATTATTCAAGCCATAAAGACTTGAAATAAACTTGGAGTGGTCGCGGCCATGTAAACCAACCCTTATTCCACTCCGTTTGGGCAAGTTAACAAGCTTCGAGCCGGCTCTGTTGATCTTATTCTCACTAAACTTGTTGGCCCAGTTGGTCGGCCCAATGTAAGCCTGGATGTGATGCATAATTGACATATTTGAAAAATTCTTATGACTCTATTCTAACATGATAGGGCCTATGATAGTTCAGGTTGCACCATGATATCATACCCTTTGGCCTCTTAAGCAAATCAATACTTTCTAACCCATAGTATTCTTATGGAAATATGATCTGATTGGGAAGAAGAAAGATTTTCTTTAATCCACTCAACTCGAATCTCACAAAAAAAAATATAAAAGAATAGGAGATTTTTTGAAAGTAGGGATCAAGTCTATTTTTTATTTTTATTTTTTTATTGATTAAAAATGAGGTACACATCTTCTATTTATAATAATGAAGTCTATTCTTATACAAATTTGGTTGGATTTCTATTCTAATTTTAATAAAACTTTTTTACCTAAAATATACATGTATAGTAGAAATAATCTAGAAAAAACTAAAATACTTTAAGAGATAGATCTGGACTTTTACATTAACTATATCTTTTATAGATTGATCTCGAATTGGAAACTATGCTCGATCAAAATCTTATCTAAAAGAAAAATTTTTGAATTGATAGATCCATTTCGGGGCCCAAATAAAAAAATTTCATCTTGATTGTTGGAGTGTCATCTCCTTAACAAAAAGGCATCACATTGTAGACCTCAAAAGCCTATCTAATTTATTAAAAAAATAATAATTAGAATTGAATGTTATATAACTAAGTTATGGTCTCCAAAAGTTTGATATATGAATCGACTTCTTGATGTGGTGGATCTAGCTCCTGCACCCTATCCAGCCCTATCCATAGTGGTTAAAATGATCAACATCGAGTTCGAAGATATTTCTGAATGACGAAGATGCTACTAGTACTTTCGCTTATGTAGGGATTATCTCATTACTTTCTATTCCTAAGATGGTTGAAAGTAGCAATTAAGTACATGTATGTTCAAAATGTCATGAAGCATTGAGAGTGAGGATTTTATAGTTATCGGGTACGATGATTTTAACTTTTTTTTTAAGAAAGCATGTAATTAATTTGATGATAATTTTATTGTTCATTAGATTAAAACAACAAGTCGGAGACCTATGCATTGCACGAAATGGATAATTATGGTCTATAATTATTAAAATATTTTAATAATAAATATTAATAATAAATATTTTTTAATTTTTTTAATTTTTTATTTAATTTTATTTATTTATTAAATATATTATATATTTTTTATTATTTTATAAAATAATATTTTATTCTTCTTTTTTTCTTCTTTCTTTCTATTTTGATATCTTCTAGATGCTTATCGATGCCATCATACCCCTTCTATCGTCCCACCATGGCTCTCTTTCTTTTTCGATAAATGCTGATCCCGATTACACCCCTGCCTTCTCTTTTTCTCATACCTTCTTCATGCTCTTCGGTGCTGCCCCCACCACTGCTCTTCTTCTCTTTCGATAAATATCGATCTCGATCGCACCCTCCGACACTCCTATCGGTACGATCGCCATCGGTGCCACTATTGAAGGAAGAGAGAGAAACTCTTTTTTTTTTTTTTTTTCTTTTTTTTTTCTTTTTTTTATAAAATAATACTTTATTATTTTTTCTTCTTCTTTCTTGTTCTCATAATTCATGCCTGCCGGTGTCGCTCCACCATGGCTCCTCTTCTCTCTCGATAAATGCCGATCCCGATCGCACCCTCACCCCCTTAATTTTTTTTATACCTTCTCTAAACTTTTGGAGGCTATTAAATACAGAGATTTGACTTTCAAATTGACAGAGTACCATATTCTATTTATGAATAATTTATTAAATTTAATCTAATTTGATCCAATGATTTGATTTAGATCTCAAAATATATTATTTTAAAAAAATAATAAAAATATTAATTTTTAAAAAATAAATTAGTATGTTATTATTTTTTAAATTAAAAAATGATATGTTATCTTTTTAAAATAATAATAAATTAATTTTTTTAAAATATTATTATTATTTTTTAGTATTTTTTTTTAAAAAAATAATTATTTTAAAAAATATTTTTTATCTCTTATCCTCCTCCTACTTTTATTTTTAAAATATTATTTTTTTAATTTTTTAAAAATACTATATTATTATTATTTAAAAATAATATTTAATAGTATTTTTTAAATTTTTAAAAATATTATTTTATTATTATTTAAAAATAATATTTTGGTTCTACGTGGTACAACTGAAGCCATCTAAGATGCTGAGGTGGCAATACCATAATACTCCTCCATAGAATATTATTTTAGATATACACAATAGATAATATTTAATATTATTTTTTTAATTTTTAAAATATTATTTTATTATTATTTAAAAATAATATTTTTGTTCCACATGATACAAGTAAAGTCATCTAAGATGCTGAGGTGGCACATCACAATATTCCTCTATAGAGTATTATTTTATATATATTAAAATTTAAAAAAATATATTATCTTTTTAAAATAATATTAAATTAATATTTTTAAAAAAATATTATTATTATTTTTATAATATTTTATTTTTTAAAAATAATTTTTTTAAAAAATATATTTTTTGTCTCTTATCCCTTTTCTATTTTTATTTTTAAAATATTATTTTTTAAATTTTTAACATACTATTTTATTATTTTTTAAAATAATATTTAATATTTTTTTATTTTTTAAATACTATTTTGTTATTACTTAAAAATAATATTTTAGTTCCACATAACATAACTAAAGTAATCTAAGATGCTGAGATGGTAATACCATAATACTCCTCCATAGAATATTATTTTAGATATATATAATAGATAATATTTAATATTAATTTTTTAATTTTTTAAAATACTATTTTATTATTATTTAAAAATAATATTTTAATTTTGCATGACATAATTGAAATCATCTGAGATACTAAGGTGGCAACATGGTCCACAACACTCCTCCATTGAGTATTATTATATATATATATTAAAATTAAAAAATAATATATTATATCTTTAAAATAATAATAAATTAATATTTTTTAAAAACTATTTTTCGTCTCTTATTCCTTTCCTACTTTTATTTTTAAAATACTAATTTATTATTATTTAAAAATAATATTTAATATTTTTAAAATTTTTTAAAATATTAATTTATTATTTTTTAAAAATAATATTTTGGTTCCACGTGACATAACTAAAGTCATGTGAGATACTGGAGATACCAACATTATAATACTCCATAGAATATTATTTTAGATATATATAATAGATAATACTTAATATTAATTTTTTTAATTTTTAAAATATTATTTTATTATTATATAAAAATAATATTTTAATTTTATATGATATAATTAAAATCAACTGGGATGCTGAGATGACAACAGTACTTCTCCATGTGAACCAGCAGTTGGAAGCAGTCGCCCCTGTAAAAGAGTTCAGCTATCTCGTCCTCCTCTAATAATTGGCAAGCACTTGCCAAACACTAGTTCGATGAGATGGGAGAATTTCTTTCGTAATTGTTTGGATCTGTTGTTTCTGCGAAGATAAAGGCAATCTATACACGCAATTGGATGGTCTAGGCTGCGGATGACTGGCGCCACATAAAACCGACCCTATAAAGAATTCCACTAATCAAACAAGGACTACGCGCCTTCCTTCCATTCACGTCACCGGACTTATGCGTCCTATCATCCCATTTGCATCCATGGAGTCGAAAGAATTTCCCCTACAAATACCCCCACAAACCTTCGACTCTCTCACCACATCCTCCTCTCTCCTGCATTCGGAATCCATCCAACGCAAGCCTTCCTGCTAGTCCTCGATGGCCAACCCGTCGCTTCTCTTCGCCGTTTTCTTCGCCGCCCTCCTCGTCCAAGGTTTGCTTCATGACCCATTTCAAAGCCTCTTTATGTTCCTTCTTACAAAATCCGTCTAACCTATAAAATTTCAGGTGGGCTTTCGACTACGTTCACCTTCAAGAACAACTGCGGCAAGACGATCTGGCCTGGCATACAGGACAACACCAATTCCCCTGCTTTCCCGCAGACGGGCTTCACGCTCGCCGCCTCGGCCTCCAACTCGATAACTGCCCCGGCCCATTGGTCCGGCCGGATATGGGGCCGGACCGGCTGCTCCACCAATGCAGGGAAATTTACATGCCAGACCGGTGACTGCGGCACCGGGCAGGTCGCGTGCAACGGCCACGGTGGCACCCCACCCGCCTCGCTCCTCGAGTTCACCCTCAATGGCAGTAACGGGAAGGATACTTACGACATAAGCTTGGTCGACGGCTTCAACTTGCCGGTCTCCATCACTCCACAAGGCGTGTCGGGCTGCCAAACCGACTCATGTTCGGCGAACATCAACGCCCAGTGCCCGACACAGCTGCAGGTGACGGAATCCGGTACCGTCGTCGCCTGCAAGAGCGCTTGCGATGCTTTTAACCAACCCCAGTACTGCTGCACTGGAGCCTATAGCAGCCCGACAGCATGCAAACCGTCGAGCTATTCGGAGTTCTTCAAGAAGAAGTGCCCTCAAGCTTACAGTTACGCTCATGATGATACCAGCAGCACCTTCACTTGCCCTACTGGGGCTAATTACCTCGTTACCTTCTGTCCTTGAGAACGTTTCGTGCATCACCGAATTAATCCTTGTGATCTACACTAGCAATAAGTAAGAAATAAGGCCCAAATTCCGGAGCAGCCCTGATGCTCCGACGTCGTGCGGCAGTCCATCTACAATCTAATAATTTTTATTTCAAATAAATAAACTTCGTTTTCACTCCTTGCAATATTTGAGGAAGAGCATCCTCTCCCAACAACAGTTTATTTATTAAGTTGTAATAGGTTCATGATACAAGCTCGAACAGAAATTCATATAATCTCTCTATTCCGATTCTATTCTATTGTTGAGAGTTTGAAATATTCAACAAACTTTTCTTTTTTCTTTTGATGATGTTTTTGTTCGGGCCCATCCAATTAATGCTTCCTTATATTTATATAAGGATACCCCGAGCCTTATTGGTCCCTCTACGCTACACACAGGCACACCAAAACAAAACAAAAAAAAAAAAACAAAAGAAACAAAAACAAAAACAAGAAACAAGACAAAACAAAACAAAAAAACAAAATAAAATAATTATGGGAGGATTTAGGCTGTCAATGGACTCGGCCTAAAAATCAGAAGGGCACTACATTTTCGGCAAATCCGCTCCAAATTGATTCTGGTTTACCTGATGCCCCTTCCCAAGTCAGCTAGGCCCGATGGGCCTCGTGCCAGTTTGAGTCTAATTTTAATCAAATCTCTCTCTCTCTCTCTCTCTCTCTCTCTCTCTCTCTCTCTCTCTCTCTCTCTCTCTCTATATATATATATATATATATATATATATATATATATATATATATATATATATATATATATATATATAAATGCATAAGAATCCCAACTGTCTATTCTTCCTCTATGTAATAACATCCATCAAAGTTCATCTTCACGTCCATTAAATCTGCCCACGAGAAGTGTCTTTAGGTTCAAAAATCTAGTGTAGCATTTGATGCAATAGGGTTTCATCTTTATATGGTTAAATTTTAATTGGAACGATAACTGATATGTTAATCATATTAAAATTTCTCTTTTCTAATGCTTTTTTACGGACCTTTGCTAGTAGGAAAAACTAAAAAACATGTATGACGTGCAGACCCAGCAAGCACGGCGCTAATATGGCACCCCACCCATCCAAATCCTAGTCTTGCATGAATTGGACATGGAGCTCATATTCGGACAGCAGTCTGCGGTCCATGCCCCAATTAGGTATATCCAGCGGCACTTCTTGACTTTATTGTTTTTATTTTTTGTTTTGCTTTGTCTTAGAGGGAGAGAGAGAGAGTTTGGTCTTAAATAATAACAATCCTCAAGTAAAATAATATTGCTTGTATCGCAGGCAAGTATGGCACATGACTTGATAAGACGTCTTAGCAATATTCTTCAAAAAATTCATGAATTAGTTTTGGTAATTTGTTCTACAGCATCACTTCTTTTTTTTGGTAAGACAGGACACTCATGTAAGTCTAATATAAATATAGCGAAAAAAGTCAGAAAAAAAAATCAAGAAACCATATAAGCAAATCTGCTTCCTTGATCGACAAAAACTCTTTAGTGTGCTCTGCTATATATATACCAAGCTATCCGGTCCATTGTACTATTGGCCCTTCCATAAACATGTCGAATATTTATCAAAGTACAGCCCCTATTTAATCGCCATCGATTACTATATGTTATGAAAGAGTGGATGCACTGCCACTTTCTTTGGCTTCTCCCACAACCAGCCAATCATAGTAGCCAAGTTCCCCTCGATCATAAGTCTATCCACTCTCAGCCTCAATCAAGTAAAGGTGATACTAGCTCAAACCACTTGCAACTCCACTTCTAGAGCAGTGCTATTGAAAAGGTAGTTCCCACCTATCGCCACCAATCTTAAGTCAAGATCTCAAATCATGAATCCTACTCTCTCCTGCTACCTCTAACATTACCATCAAACTTGGTAAAGTCCCTATATCGGTCAGAAGAGGGAGATTTGTTGGGTTCTGCATGCCCATATGGAGGTCCAATAGTTGATGGACCACATGAAGGCTAAAAGAGAGAAGCCCCCCCTCTCTCTCTCTCGATGTCGATCTCGATCTCTTACTCTCGCAGACACACAGGTGCCATCCAAGAAAAAGGAAGAAAAAGAATTTTCTTTGGTTGCAACTTTTAGGATCCGATTGAAACAGTGATTCAACTCTGATTGGCTTAAGATTTTGCAAACATGTTCCCTGCATATGGTTCTCGACATCTAATGGTCTGATTATTGTCGGGTAACATCTAACCAAGATTTTTATTTAACTTTGGATTGTGAGATTTTTGGGGTTACTGTTTGCTATGGATTTGGTCATTTGTGATCTATGTGATTTCTGAAGTTTTCAGAAGAATTGTATATCTCATTGATTATCGTGAAGGTTTTTCTTCCTGACTTGGTCCCATGATTTTTTCCTATTTCTAGATTTTTCATGTAAAATTTCTGATGTTCTTTAAGTAGTTTGATTTATCTGTATTATTTGTGCTGATTGTTATTGATTACTTATGATAATTACATAGAAACCATCTAATCTGATAATAAATAAATAAATAAATAAATTTGCTTGCATTTTTTCTTAACATTTCTCCACCCAAAATGAAAGTACAAGCAGAAATAAAGTTGCTGACTTAAATAACAAAGAAAGTTGTATTTATGCTAGAATGTTTTAATTTTATCCGATTGGCCGAAAAAAGAAAAAAATGTTGACTTTATGGGCTTCTTAGATAGGGGTAAATCGAGAACTCTTGCTAGATACAGTTTAAGCATGTACGTTTCCAAAAAACAAGTTCACGTCTCTTGTGTTTTTTAAAGCGTCTTCCATTATACAAACTTAATTAGATGAGATGAGACCTTTTTAGAATCCACAAGGAAAGGGAGGAGATAGATTCGCTTTTTGCGAAAATACTCTTCCATAAAATATTACCTATGATTATTCTTCTTTTCAGCCAAAACCTTCAAGCAATTAAGGCATAAATCCTTGTGATGAATTTTCGACATTTTTTCATCAACTTGGATGTCATTCTCATGTTTGGGAAATGATTGTTCATCAAATGTTCTTTGAAATGAATTAGAGTAAAAGCTTCAACAGCATTCTGATCAAATTAAGTTAATTACTAACGACTGAGATGGGCTCATCTTTGCTACAAGTAGAACCAATATCATAAAAAACTGCATCCCCATGATATGAATTCATATAATTAGTTTTTTTTCATTTTCGAAGTCATCATAGAAGAATGATCGTTATCTTTGTCTTCATATCATGATGTGGAAAAACCCATTTACTAGCTTCCCGTTCATGAGATATGATGAAGGTGGAATACCTTCTACTTATCTCGGCCTAAGATATCGACTTTTCTACATCCGAGTTCTAGGCATAAAAAATATCATAGAATTTGTTGCACGTGTAATGAAAATTATCTTCTACAACAACCTTCGATTTGATGCCAATCCAATGAGTCAACACTAGCAGCTAGGTTGTATACCAAGTTCAAGGTAAGAAGGTAGGACACGTATTATAAAAAATTAAATATTAAAATATAAATTTTATAATTTATTCTAAATTGAGCACAGACTGTATCTATCCATGATTACGATCTGTCTTTTTAGTTATAAATCATAAGAAATTCAACATTAAAGCATCAATAAGAAAGC
>QRFJ01000152.1:779769-802269 GCA_006176705.1 Cocos nucifera
ACTTCTTCTTCAGTCGAACTTTCTTCGGACTTCTCCTCTAGACAAACTTCTTTCGGACTTCTCCTTCAGTCGAATTCTCTTCGGACTTCTTCTTCAAACGAACTCTCTCTCCAGACGAATTTTTCCATCAGTTGAACTCCCTCCGAATTCCTTCCAGTCATCTAAAGGGCTTCTCCTAGTCGAACCTTTCTCGTTACTGACAGCGATTCAGTCCGAACTTTAACAATTAAATCTCAATCGCCTGCATGTCACGATAATGAACGCGTCATGACAACAGACATTATCCTCTATAACAAACCCCATGTGGTTTGAATGGCCCACTACTCGACAGTTGCGGCTGTCACCATCAGTTTGTTATAGACTCCGTCTATAAAAGAAATTCTCTAAATATATTTTCTCCAAACTCTCTCCTCCATCTCGAAACTCTGCTACTTTCTCAGCTGAGTATTCCCTTTATGTTGGCCAGAAGAGCTGATTTGACCATCGGAGGATCCTGTCGGAGCTACCCCTTCTCTGATTTGGACTTCTTTTGCAGGTCCTAGTGGTGATCTCGACTTCTCCAGCTTCAGCCAGTTTCGACATCAATCAAATTCTGCACCAATACTAACTTATAAAATCTGTCTAACTTTTAAAATTTCAGGTGGGCTTTCAATTACGTTCACCTTCCAGAACAACTGCCCCCACACGATCTGGCCTGGCATACAGAACAACCCTAATGTCACTGCATTCCCACAGACGGGCTTCGAGCTCGGCGCCTCGGCCTCCAACTCGGTAACCGCCCCATCCAATTGGGCCGGCCGGATGTGGGGCCGGACAGGCTGCTCCACCGACGCGTCGGGGAGATTTACATGCCAGACCGGTGACTGTGGCACCGGGCAGGTCGCATGCAATGGCAACGGCGGCGCCCCACCCACCTCACTCCTCGAGTTCACCCTGCAGGGCGATGGCGGAAAGGACTTCTACGACGTGAGCTTGGTCGATGGCTTCAACTTGCCGGTTTCCATCACTCCACAGGGTGTGTCGGGTTGCACCACCACATCATGCTCGGCGAACATCAACTCCCAGTGCCCGGCAGAGCTGCAGTTGACGGCATCCGGTGCCGTCGTCGGCTGCAAGAGCGCTTGCCTGGCTTTTATCCAGGACCAGTATCGCTGCACTGGAGCCTATAACAATTCCGCAAACATGCCAGCCGACGGACTATTCGAAGTTCTTCAAGAGCGAGTGTCCTCAAGCTTACAGTTATGCTTACGATGACCGTAGCAGCACCTTCACTTGCACTGGGCCTAATTACCTCATTACCTTCTGTCCTTGAGAATGTTTGGTATCTCACCAAACCAAATCATTACACTCTAATAATAATGTAAGAATAAAGCCCAAACTCCGGAGTGGTCGCGGGGCACCGAAGTGGTGCACAGAACAAAATAGTTCTTATTTCAAATAAATAAACTTCTATTTTATCCTTATGTTTTAAATATCCTCCCAAGTTATATGAAGGGCAATGATTGGATTGCGACAGTCATGTGCATTGCAACTGTCAAATTCTAGTTTCCCAACCCATGCAAGTTTCCACGTTCCAAAACCGCTGGTTATCCATATTTATCCGGAAATTCTGTGTGTATATGTATATATTTATATACTAATATTTAAATATGTGTGTGGATACAAGCATGCATGCAGAGGGTATAAGTTAAACGTAGGTGTAGGATGGAAATCACAACCATCTATATTTCCTCTAGTATGATAACATCCATCAAAGTTTATCTTCACATCTATTGCATCTTTTTAGGTTAAAAAATCTAGGATAGTATTGAATGTAAAGAGTTTCATCTCTATGATTAAGTTTTTAATAGGCATGATAATTGATATTTTAATTAAATTATTTTTTTTTTCTTATGATTATTTGTAGACCTTATTTTGATTACAAGATAAAGTTGGATTGGTCAATATTCATATCCACCTCATAATTAAAATTAAATTTCATATCCATATCCATATTGTACTCGTCTTTGATCGGATCAGTAGATGTGTGGATAAAATAGATCAGATTAGATATATATAAATATTTTAAAATAATTATAATTTTATAAGAGAGATATAAATTAAAATTATATTGAGTCAAATTTGAAGCAGAGCATATCATTATTCATATCTGATCTGAATTTACTTCAAATTTTTTTTCTAAAATTTATATTTATTATATATTTTAATTGAATCAGATAAAATCTATTTCAATTAAATTAAATTTGATGTGATAAATTAACTAATATTATCATCCTTATAAATAAATATAAGTGCTATGTAGATCCAACTAGCACAGCACTAATATGACACCCTACGTACCCGCTCAAACCTTTTTTTTTTTATAATATATATAATAAGAGAGGCCAAAAAAGCGAGAGCTTGGTTTTAAGGGTAGGACCAGTTGGCACGTTGCTAGAGGGAGCAAATGAAAGTAGGGAAGGACAAAGTATTCCAACGACCACCGCAAGTAAAGCCGTGAAGCTCTGAAGCCCAAAGAAATTTTGGTCCGTGGAACTTGGCGCGTGGTCTTTCTTGTTGGGTTCTGCCCATATGGAGGCCCAATAGTTGATGGGTCACATGAGGCCTAAAGAAAGAGCCCTCTCTCTCTCTCTCTTACTCTCTCGATGCACAGACACACAAGCAACGCCCAAGGGAGAAAAAGGATTTTCTTTGGCTGCAACTTCTTGGCTCTGATAGTAACAGTGATTTAACTCCGATTAGTCTAAAATTTTGTAGGTGTGCTCCTTACATATAGTTCTTCACATCGAATGGTCTGATTATTATCAGGTAACCTTTAACCAAGATTTTTATTTGACTCTAGATTATAAATTTTTTATGAATTTAGTGATTTATAGTCTGTGTGATCTCTAGAATTTTCAGAAGAACCATGTATCTCATTGATTATGGTAGAAGTCTTTCTCCCTGGCTTGATCCCGTGGTTTTTTTCCATTTCTAGATTTTTCACGTAAAATTTTTGGTGTCCTTTTGAGTAATTCGATTTATCTTTATTATTTATACTAGTTATTATTGGTTGCTTGTGATAATTATATAGAAATCATTTAATTTCACAAGAAAGAAAAATCAGCTTGCTTGTATTTTTTTTTAACAAACTAATATCAGAGCTTGGTTCGGCTATAGTGATCTTGTATGATTAGATGGAGGACAGTGGCATAGGCACCATGTTGAAATTATATCAGTTGAACTATTCGATCTGAAAGCCAAGGATGAAGGATTATTTATATTGCAAAGATCTACACGAGCTAATAAAAAAGGAGTGCAAAACTAGAATGTAAGTTAGAGAAAAAGTGGCAAATTATGCACAAAAAAGTTATTGGATTGATCAGATAGTGAATTGATAATAGTATATTCCATTATTTTGCTAAAGAGACTAATGTCAACTCGCTCTAGATAAAATTAGACGAGTTGTATGAGAGAAAGAGCCTACAGAACAAGATGTTTTTAATGAAAAAACTAGTCAACTTGAAGTACAAGAAAGGCCGTTCGATGATTGAACATCTTAGTGAGTTTTTTAACTTGATGAATCAATTGACTAGTATTAAAATAGCCTTTGATGATAAAATACAGGTATTGCTTCTACTAAGTTCTTTACCTGATAGCTCGGAGACACTTATTATATCACTTAGTAATTCTGCCCCTAAAAATATTTGACATTGAATATGATGAAGGACAGCATGTACAATGAAGAAACAAAGCATAAAGGGCAAGAAATATCCAACCAATCTGAGGTACTTGTTACTGAGAGGTAAGGAAGGAGTAATAGCAAGGCTCCTCAACACCATAATAAGAGCAAAGGGAGATCACAAGGAAGAAAGAATATCAAGTGCTTCCATTATGGTATGAGAGGGCACTACAAGAATGAATGCAGAAAACTAAAAAGAGAGAAGTCAAGAAAAAGAGATAAAGAGAAAGATAACAAAGAGAAGGATACAGTAGCAACAGCTTCAAATAGTAATGTACTCATTGTCTGTGATGAAGAATATATCAACTTCATATGTCAGGACTCTACTTCGGTAGTTGATTCAGCTGCTTTATATCATGTCACATCATGACATGACTTCTTCACATCCTATATAAAAGATGACTATGGCCAAGTGAGAATGGAAAACAATAGTATTTTCAAGATTATAGGCATAGGAGATGTGTTGCTAGAGACCAGCATAGGAGGCAAGCTACTATTGAAGAATGTTAAACATATGCCAGACATTTGCTCACTAGAGGCTTATTGATAAAAGCCAGAGACAAAAAGTTGGATACTCTTTACAGGACAAAAGCCAGGACATGTAAAGAATAAATGAATGCTCTTGAAGACTCCTTTATTGAACTAGGACACAAGAGGCTTGGTCACATGAACAAAAAAGATCTAGAACTTCTCACAAAGGAGCAACTCCTGCCAGATTTAAAAGATACTAATCTGCCACCATATACTCATTGTTTGGTTGGCAAACAACGTAGGCATGTATTTCATAGATTATATCATCATAGATATCAAAATATTCTTAATTTTGTTTATACTTATGTCTATTTTATGAATGATAAAAGTCTTGGTGGTGCTACTTATTTTATTACTTTTATTGATGACCATTCTAGAAAAGTTTGGGCATATCCTTTGAGATCTAAATATCAGATGATAGATGTATTTAAGTATTTTCATGTAAAATCTAAAAGAAAGATAGGAAAATAGCTGAAGCATATTCGTGCTGATAATGACAATGAATACAGAGATCCTTTTGAGAAGTATTGTAAAGATCTTGATATTAAGCTTGAGAAGACTGTTCCAAAGATACCTCAATACATTGGAATGATAGAAAGGATGAATAGAATAATTGAGAAAATGATAGGATGTATGCTTTCATATGCTAAGCTGCCTAACTCATTTTTGGATGAGGCAATGATGACTGTAGTTAATTTGATTAACCTTTCTCCTTCAGTTTCATTGGATGGTGACATCTCAAATAGAATGTGAACAGTAGAAAAAAATATTTCCTACAGATACTTGAGAGTGTTTGGCTGCAGGGCATTTATTCATGTTCTTAAAGATGAAAGATCCAAGCTTGATAGCAAGGCAAGATAGTGTATTTTCTTAGATTATGGACATGAAGAATTTGACTATAGACTGTGAGATCCAGTTGATAAGAAGATGATTAGAAGTAGAGATATTATATTTATGGAATGTCAAACTATTAAGGATATTGAATGGATCAAGAAAAGACAGTCATTTAGAGATGATCTCGGTGACACAGATATAGTCCCTTCGCTAGCAGATAACAAAGAGGAGATACAGGGAGATCACCACAAGCAAGTAGATACTGAGATTTTTGTTGATGTTGCACCTACACCTGATAAAGTAATCTCTGAGCAACTTGATGAGCAAGTGCTTACAGAGCCAGCACCTTTAAGGAGATCTAGTAGGGAGAGACATGCTTCTACTAGATATTCTACTCATGAGTATGTGTTGTTGATTGATGGAAGAGAATTAGAGAGCTACTAGGAAACTACTTTAAGTCAGCAAAGTGAAAAGTAGATGAAAGTCATGCAAGAGAAGATGCACATGACAATCATACATTTGAGCTGGTAGAACTACCCAGGGATAAGAAAGTATTTAAGAACAAATGGATGTTCAGACTAAAGAACGAAGAAAACAGCTCATAACCAAAGTATAAGGTCAGATTAGTTGTGAAGAGCTTTGGTCAGAAGTAGGGTGTTGATTTTGAGAAAATATTCTCACTTATAGTGAAGATGTCATATATCAGAGTTGTCCTTGGATTAGCTGCTATCTTGAATCTAGAGATTGAATAGTTTGATATGAAGACAGCCTTTCTCCATGGTAATCTGAAGGAAGAGGTATACATGGAGTAATCAGAAGGGTTCTAGGTTAAAGGCAAGGAGCATCTTGTATGCAGGTTACAGAAGAGCTTATATGGTCTAAAGCAAACACCTCGATAGTAGTACAGAAAGTTTGAATAATTTATAATAGATCATGAATGTATGAGAACCTCTTATGATCATTGTATTTTTGTTAAGAGGTTTGATGATGATAATTTTACCATACTATTGCTTTACGTTGATGACATGTTGATTGTAGGTCATGATAGAAAAAAAATCAATAAGCTGAAAAGGAAGATGAGTAACTCTTTTGCAATGAAAGACTTAGGACAATCAGGCATATTCTTAGTATGAGAATTTTTCGTAACAAAAAATAAGAAAAGTTATGGCTTTCTCAGGAGAAATACATCGAAAAAGTCCTTAATAGGTTTAACATGAGCAAGGCGAAACTAGTGAGCTCTCCACTCGGAGGCTACTTTAAATTAAGCTCTCAATAGTGTCCAACTAGTAGATAAGAGAAAGAAAAGATGGAAAAAGTATCTTATGCATTTGCAATTGGTAGTATGATGTATGCTATGATTTGCACTAGGCTTGATATTGCTCATGCAGTTGGTGTAGTCAGGAGATTCCTCTCTAACCCAGATAAACAATATTGAAAAGCAGTAAAGTAGATATTTAGGTATCTTAAAGAAATATCTAATATTTGTTTATGCTTTGGAACAGATAAACTAGTATTGTGTAGTTATAGTGATGCAAATTGGGCTAGAGATGTTGACTTCAGGAAATCCACTTCAAACATCTAATTACTTTTATAGTGGAAGCTATGTTATGGCAATCAAGATTGCAAAAATATATTGCCTTGTCGACCACAAAAGCAAAATACATTGCTGTGATTGAAGCCTATAAGAAAATACTCTAGATGAGAAAATTTTTATGAGAATTGGGACTGAAACAAAAATGATTCAAAGTTTACAGTGATAGTTAGAGTGCCATCCACCTCAATAAGAATCTAACTTTTTATTTTCATTCCAAATATATTGATATTCGTTATCATTGGATTCATGATATTTTGAAAAATAAATTATTATCTCTTGAGAAAATTCATATTGATAGAAATGGATCAGATATGTTAACAAAAATATTGCCAAGAGATAAGATAGAGGTGTGCAGATAGATGGCAGGTTTGGTAAAGTCCCAACATCGGTCAGAAGAGGGAGATTTGTTGGGTTCTGCATGCCCATATGGAGGTCCAATAGTTGATGGACCACATGAAGGCTAAAAGAGAGAAGCCCCCCCTCTCTCTCTCTCGATGTCGATCTCGATCTGTTACTCTCGATGCATGCACAGACACATAGGCATCATCCAAGAGAAAGGAAGAAAAAGGATTTTCTTTGGTTGCAACTTTTCCAGGATCTGATCGAAATGGTGATTCAACTCTGATTGGCCTTAAGATTTTGCAAACATGTTTCCCTGCATATGGTTCTCGACATCTAATGGTCTGATTATTGTCGGGTAACATCTAACCAAGATTTTTATTTAACTCTAGGATTGTGAGATTTTTGAGGGTTATTGTTTGCTATGGATTTGGTGATTTGTGATCTATGTGATCTATTGTGAGATTTTTGAGGTTACCGTTTGCTATGAATTTGGTGATTTGTGATCTATGTGATCTCTGGAGTTTTCAGAAGAACTATGTATCTTATTGATTACCATGAAAGTTTTTCTTCCTGACTTGGTCCCATGGTTTTTTCCCATTTATAGATTTTTCATGTAAAATTTATGGTGTTCTTTAAGTAGTTTGATTTATCTTTGTTATTTGTGTTGATTATTATTGATTGCTTATGATAATTACATAGAAATTATCTAAGCTGACAAAAAAAAAAAATAAATAAATTTGCTTGCATTTTTTCTTAACATTTCTCCACCTAAAATGAAAGTACAAGCAAAAATAAAGTTGCTGACTTAAATAACAAAGAAAGTTGTATTTATGCTAGAATGTTTTAATTTTATCCGATTGGCCAAAAAAAGAAAAAACTGTTGACTTTATGGGCTTCTTAGATAGGGGTAAATTGAGAACTCCTGCTAGATACAGTTTAAGCATGTACGTTTCCAAAAAACAAGTTCACGTCTCTTGTGTTTTTTAAAGCGTCTTCCATTATACAAACTTAATTAGATGAGATGAGACCTTTTTAGAATCCACAAGGAAAGGGAGGAGATAGATTCGCTTTTTGCAAAAATACATTCCATAAAATATTACCTATGATTATTCTTCTTTTCAGCCAAAACCTTCAAGCAATTAAGGCATAAATCCTTGTGATGAATTTTCGACATATTTTCATCAACTTGGATGTCATTCTCATGTTTGGGAAATGATTGTTCATCAAATGTTCTTTGAAATGAATTAAAGTAAAAGCTTCAACAGCATTCTGATCAAATTAAGTTAATTACTAACGACTGAGATGGGCTCATCTTTGCTACAAGTAGAACCAATATCATAAAAAACTGCATCCCCATGATATGAATTCATATAATTAGTTTTTTTTCATTTTCAAAGTCATCAGAGAAGAACGATCGTTATCTTTGTCTTCATATCATGATGTGGAAAAACCCATTTACTAGCTCCCCGTTCATGAGATATGATGAAGGTGGAATACCTTCTACTTATCTTGGACCTAAGATATCGACTTTTCTACATCCGAGTTACATCACATCTTGAAACTTCTAGGCATAAAAAATATCATAGAATTTGTTGCACATGTAATGAAAATTATCTTCTACAACAACCTTAGATTTGATGCCAATCCAATGAGTCAAAACTAGTAGCTAGGTTGTATACCAAGTTCAAGGTAAGAAGGTAGGACACGTTAACCCAGATAAAATCCTTGCCTGTGGGAAATCAAACGAAAACGTATGACCAAGAAGATCGATCAAAGGAGAAGTCTTTTACAAAGTCTAAATCCAATAAGATGCTTCATCATATATGATATAATGATCGTATAGCATAAATATGGAACAAGTTTCCACCTCTATGCGTTACAGCATGAGCTATATATAAAAATCAAAAAGATCATTTGAAATTTCAAAGAGAAACATCACAAGTATCCATGAACTCAACATTCAACAATTGGACTAATAATCCTGATATTGGATAAACCACTAACCGAAATATTTAGAGTTCAAAATTGACGGCTGCATGATAGGATCTTAATCTTGGGTTTCTCTTGAAGACTTCATACTCAAAGCTTTGTTTAATGGCCTTTAACTTGACACCTCTAGTTTGGGCTGAGCTACCGAGGTCCAATATCGATCAAATGACAAACATTTTTCTAGACAACTCGTAATTGAGCAGAACCCACTTGTTTTGAAATCATGAGGAAAGAACTTTACTATTTTTAATAAAAAAGAGAAGAGTTAAGAAGTCTTAATATAATGTAATGTAATAAGATGCAAGATATAGTACACAAAATATTGGAGAAACTCAACCACAGCTGCCTGCAATGTATGGATAGCTCGTGATCTAAAACTGGGCCTCTCCATATATTTTTTAGCCCAAAATTATCATTTAAACATTAATTAGTTCAAATCACAAAAAATGGTTATTCACGTTTTCAAGAGAACTTCCCTTGTCTCTCGCTAAATTATACTAGCATAGGGAGGATTGGAAAGGATGTAGATGAGATCGAGGAAGAACAAAGAGATTTGAAAAGATAAAGGAAAGAAAAAACATAGCATGCATGATTTTTCATGATTCCACCTTAGGTCTACATCCACAAATGAGGATAGAACAGAGGTTCGACTACACTCAAAAAGATGGAGTACAGAAACTAAAGCTACCTCTTTATAAAACCCTAGCTCCAATATACTCCATCTCTTGTACTTTCCTAAATCATGTCTAGAGGTGTGCGTGGTTTGGTTTGGATCAATTTAAGGCCAATTTTTAAATCGAACCGATTTGAATTGGTTTCCTAAAATTCAAAATAAAATCAAACTGATCATGTAGAAAAATTGGTTTAAATCAAATTGAAAAAATTGGTTCAATTTGGTACAATTTATCGAGTTGTAAGCTATTAGATTTTTATTGAATAGGTAGCTTATAGAATGGGCTAAATAGACTCCTATTTACTTTAACTTTTTTCTAACCATATAAAATGGGCAGCTTATGAGATAGACTAAATGAGCAGTTTATAGAATGGGCTTAAATAGACTACATATAAAAGCAATGAACATAACATACCAGACGGTCTTTTGAAGGAAAATAGCTAATACCTCAGATAGATAGTCCATAAAAATAATGCCAACACCCCTCCCCCACTCCATCTCCAATCACCTGCTTCCTTTCATGTTTTCATGTCTTGAGAATTCCAACATCTCTTATCCTAAATCTCCTAAGAGATCTCTCTCTCTTTCTCTCCCTATCTCTCTCCTCTATTTTTCTATGATATTAGGGTTACAAAGAAGGAGAAAGAGAGAGCAGTTGTATGATCCCAAGGCAGAAAGAAAAGAAGAGAGAGGGCCACCAATAGTTGTTTTAAAAATGCCTATGATTAGGATGGTTTTATCAGAGGATAGAAACTAATTAATGATATCATTAAAAAACCTCAAATTATGATCATACCTTCTAGAGAATATAGAAAAAGAAATAGCCAAAGGAAAGGAGGGTATGATAGCATGAGATCGTTATTTCCTGACTTTAGGAATATGAGGGACTTAAGAGCTAGGGCGGCTATATATATATATATATATATATATATATATATATATATATATATATATCCATGGGTTGGTTCGGTTTAAATCAAAATTTTCAAAATTTAAACCTAAAACTAAATCTTTTCTTTATTTCTGAAATTTATTTTTCAACTAAAATCTAATTGAATTTTAAAAAAAAATCAATCCAAACCGAACTGCAATTAGTGGATTTGGATCGATTTTATGATTTTATCAATTTGCTTACATACCCCTAATCATGTCTATTTTGTTTCAACCATAGACCTTACCAAAATTCTTCATCATTTTCTTCTCTAAATTTATCAAATTAAATAATAAAATAAAATGAATCATGGAATTCAAAGTATGCTTAATAGAAAGGAATTATTATTCAAGCCATAAAGACTTGAAATATACATGGAGTGGTCGTGGCCATGTAAACCAACCCCTATTCCACTCCATTTGGGCAAGTTAACAAGCTTCGAGCCCGCTCTGTTGATCTTATTCTCACTAAACTTGTTGGCCCAGTTGGTCGGCCCAATGTAAGCCTGGATGTGATGCATAATTGACATATTTGAAAAATTCTTATGACTCTATTCTAACATGATAGGGCCTATGATAGTTCAGGTTGCACCATGATATCATACTAATGCCTTTGGCCTCTTAAGCAAATCAATACTTTCTAACCCATAGTATTCCTATGGAAATATGATCTAATTGGGAAGAAGAAAGATTTTCTTTAATCCACTCAACTCGAATCTCATAAAGAAAAATATAAAAGAATAGGAGAATTTTTAAAAGTAGGGATCAAGTCTATTTTTTTTCTTTTATTTTTTTATTGATTAAAAATGAGGTACACATCTTCTATTTATAATAATGACGTCTATTCTTACACTGGGTTGAATTTCTATTCTAATTTTAATCAAACTTTTTTATCTAAAATATACATGTATAGTAGAAATAATCTAGAAAAAACTAAAATATTTTAAGAGATAGATCTGGACTTTTACATCAATTATATCTTCTATAGATTGATCTTGAATTGAAAACTATGCTCGATCAAAATCTTATCTAAAAGAAAAATTTTTGAATTGATCGATCCATTTTGGGGCCCAAATAAAAAAAATTTATCCTGATTGTTGGAGTGTCATCTCTTTAACAAAAAGGCATCACATTGTAGACCTCGAAAGCCTGTCTAATTTATTAAAAAATAATAATTAGAATCGAATGTTATATAACTAAGTTATGGTCTCCAAAAGTTTGATATATGAATCGACTTCTTGATGTGGTGGATCTAGCTCCTGCACCCTATCCTATCCGTAGTGGTTAAAATGATCTACATCGTGTTCGAAGATCTTTCTGAATGACCAAGATGCTACTAGTACTTTCGCTTATGTAGGGATTATCTCATTACTTTCTGTTTCTAAGATGGTTGAAAGTAGAAATTAAGTACCTATATGTTCAAAATGTCATGAAGCATTGAGAGTGAGGATTTCATAGTTATCGGGTACAATGATTTTAACCTTTTTTTTAAGAAAGCATGTAATTAATTTGATGATAATTTTATTGTTCATCATATCAAAACAACTAGTTGGAGACCTATGCATTGCACAAAATGGATAATTATGATCTATAATTATTAAAATATTTTAATAATAAATATTTATAATAAATATTTTTTTAATTTTTTTAATATTTTATTTAATTTTATTTATTTATTAAATATATTACATATTTTTTATTATTTTATAAAATAATATTTTATTCTTCTTTCTTTCTATTTTCATATCTTTTGGGCGCCTATCAGTGCCATCGTACCCTTTCTATCGTCCCATCCATGGCTCTCTTTCTTTCTTCGATAAATGTTGATCCCAATCACACCCCTGCCCTCTCTTTTTCTCATATCTTCTCCGTGCTCATCGATGCTGCCCCACCACTGCTCTCCTTCTCTATTGATAAATGTCGATCCCGATCGCACCCCCTAGCACTCCTATCGGTACCGTCGCCATCGGTACCACTATTGAAGGAAGAGAGAGAAACTCTCTTCTTTTCTTCTCTTTTTTTTCTTTTTTTTTTCTTCTTTTTTTTATAAAATAATACTTTATTATTTTTTCTTCTTCTTTCTTGTTCTCACAATTCATGCCTACTGGTGTCGCTCCACTATGGCTCCTTTTTTCTCTCGATAAATGTCGATCCTGATCGCACCCTCACCCCCTCAGTTCTTTTTATACCTTCTCTAAACTTTTGGAGGCTATTAAATGCAGATATTTGACTTTCAAATCGATAGAGTACCATATTCTATTTATGAATAATTTATTAGATTTAATCTAATTTGATCCAATGATTTGATTTAGATCCCAAAATATATTATTTTAAAAAAATAATAAAAATATTAATTTTTAAAAATTAAATTAGTATGTTATTATTTTTTAAATTAAAAAATGATATGTTATCTTTTTAAAATAATAATAAATTAATTTTTTTAAAAAATATTATTATTATTTTTTAGTATTTTATTTTTTAAAAAATAATTATTTTAAAAAATATTTTTTATCTATTATCCCTCTCCTACTTTTATTTTTAAAATATTATTTTTTTAATTTTTAAAAATACTATATTATTATTATTTAAAAATAATATTTAATATTATTTTTTAAATTTTTAAAAATATTATTTTATTATTATTTAAAAATAATATTTTGGTTCTACGTGGTACAACCGAAGCCATCTAAGATGCTGAGGTGGCAATACCATAATACTCCTCCATAGAATATTATTTTAGATATACATAATAGATAATATTTAATATTATTTTTTTTAATTTTTAAAATATTATTTTATTATTA
The DNA here is from genome assembly GCA_006176705.1 of Cocos nucifera. NCBI lineage: Eukaryota > Viridiplantae > Streptophyta > Magnoliopsida > Arecales > Arecaceae > Cocos > Cocos nucifera. Next base: position 793,188 of record QRFJ01000152.1, read on the forward strand.
TTTAAAAATAATATTTTTGTTCCACATGATACAAGTAAAGTCATCTAAGATGCTGAGGTGGCAGCATCACAATATTCCTCTATAGAGTATTATTTTATATATATTAAAATTAAAAAAAATATATTATCTTTTTAAAATAATATTAAAATAATATTTTTTAAAAAAAATATTATTATTATTTTTATAATATTTTATTTTTTAAAAATAATTTTTTTAAAAAATATATTTTTTGTCTCTTATCCCTTTTCTATTTTTATTTTTAAAATATTATTTTTTAAATTTTTAACATACTATTTTATTATTTTTTAAAATAATATTTAATATTTTTTTATTTTTTAAATACTATTTTGTTATTACTTAAAAATATATTTTAGTTCCACATAACATAACTAAAGTAATCTAAGATGCTGAGATGGTAATACCATAATACTCCTCCATAGAATATTATTTTAGATATATATAATAGATAATATTTAATATTAATTTTTTAATTTTTTAAAATACTATTTTTTTATTATTTAAAAATAATATTTTAATTTTGCATGACATAATTGAAATCATCTGAGATACTAAGGTGGCAACATGGTCCACAACACTCCTCCATTGAGTATTATTTTATATATATATATTAAAATTAAAAAATAATATATTATATCTTTAAAATAGTAATAAATTAATATTTTTTAAAAACTATTTTTCGTCTCTTATCCCTTTCCTACTTTTATTTTTAAAATACTAATTTATTATTATTTAAAAATAATATTTAATATTTTTAAAATTTTTTAAAATATTAATTTATTATTTTTTAAAAATAATTTTTTGATTCCACGTGACATAACTAAAGTCATGTGAGATACTGAGATAGCAACATTATAATACTCAATAGAATATTATTTTAGATATATATAATAGATAATATTTAATATTAATTTTTTTAATTTTTAAAATATTATTTTATTATTATATAAAAATGATATTTTAATTTTATATGATATAATTAAAATCAACTGGGATGCTGAGATGACAACAGTACTTCTCCATGTGAACCAGCAGTTGGAAGCAGTCGCCCCTGTAAAAGAGTTCAGCTATCTCGTCCTCCTCTAATAATTGGCAAGCACTTGCCAAACACTAGTTCGATGAGATGGGAGAATTTCTTTCGTAATTGTTTGGATCTGTTGTTTCTGCGAAGATAAAGGCAATCTATACACGCAATTGGATGGTCTAGGCTGCGGATGACTGGCGCCACATAAAACCGACCCTATAAAGAATTCCACTAATCAAACAAGGACTACGCGCCTTCCTTCCATTCACGTCACCGGACTTATGCGTCCTATCATCCCATTTGCATCCATGGAGTCGAAAGAATTTCCCCTACAAATACCCCCACAAACCTTCGACTCTCTCACCACATCCTCCTCTCTCCTGCATTCGGAATCCATCCAACGCAAGCCTTCCTGCTAGTCCTCGATGGCCAACCCGTCGCTTCTCTTCGCCGTTTTCTTCGCCGCCCTCCTCGTCCAAGGTTTGCTTCATGACCCATTTCAAAGCCTCTTTATGTTCCTTCTTACAAAATCCGTCTAACCTATAAAATTTCAGGTGGGCTTTCGACTACGTTCACCTTCAAGAACAACTGCGGCAAGACGATCTGGCCTGGCATACAGGACAACACCAATTCCCCTGCTTTCCCGCAGACGGGCTTCACGCTCGCCGCCTCGGCCTCCAACTCGATAACTGCCCCGGCCCATTGGTCCGGCCGGATATGGGGCCGGACCGGCTGCTCCACCAATGCAGGGAAATTTACATGCCAGACCGGTGACTGCGGCACCGGGCAGGTCGCGTGCAACGGCCACGGTGGCACCCCACCCGCCTCGCTCCTCGAGTTCACCCTCAATGGCAGTAACGGGAAGGATACTTACGACATAAGCTTGGTCGACGGCTTCAACTTGCCGGTCTCCATCACTCCACAAGGCGTGTCGGGCTGCCAAACCGACTCATGTTCGGCGAACATCAACGCCCAGTGCCCGACACAGCTGCAGGTGACGGAATCCGGTACCGTCGTCGCCTGCAAGAGCGCTTGCGATGCTTTTAACCAACCCCAGTACTGCTGCACTGGAGCATATAGCAGCCCGACAGCATGCAAGCCGTCGAGCTATTCGGAGTTCTTCAAGAAGAAGTGCCCTCAAGCTTACAGTTACGCTCATGATGATACCAGCAGCACCTTCACTTGCCCTACTGGGGCTAATTACCTCGTTACCTTCTGTCCTTGAGAACGTTTCGTGCATCACCGAATTAATCCTTGTGATCTACACTAGCAATAAGTAAGAAATAAGGCCCAAATTCCGGAGCAGCCCTGATGCTCCGACGTCGTGCGGCAGTCCATCTACAATCTAATAGTTTTTATTTCAAATAAATAAACTTCGTTTTCATTCCTTGCAATTTTTGAGGAAGAGCATCCTCTCCCAAGTGGTGTGAAGGGAAATAATTGGATTGCATCACGGTCATTTGTAAGTTAGATATTTCACGTGTGTTGCAAGTGCCAAAGTAATTCTGGTTTCCTGCCGATCCATGTAAGTCATCATCTGCAGTTTTAATTTGAACCCGATTCCATGTGCGTGTGCGTGTGTATGCATATATTTATATCTTGAGAGTATAAGTGAGAGGAGCAAGACACTCCCCCCAACAGTTTATTTATTAAGTTGTAATAGGTTCATGATGCAAGCTCGAACAGAAATTCATATAATCTCTCTATTCCGATTCGATTCTATTGTTGAGAGTTTGAAATATTCAACAAACTTTTCTTTTTTCTTTTTTGATGATGTTTTTGTTCGGGCCCATCCAATTAATGCTTCCTTATATTTATATAAGGATACCCCGAGCCTTATTGGTCCCTCTACGCTACACACAGGCACACCAAAACAAAACAAAAAAAAAAAAAAAAAAGAAAACAAAAACAAGAAACAAGAAACAAGACAAAACAAAATAAAAAAACAAAATAAAAAAATTATGGGAAATATATGGAGATCATCGTTCATGATCTTGTAATAAAGATCATTTAACTAAAAAATTATCTCATGATCGAACACCGTTTAACCCTTTGATCGTTCGTTTCTAATTTAATGGCCAAAATTATTTCATACTAAATTGACCATGATAACGATATCCAATTGAAGTAAAACTTTGATAGTATGCTATAAATATTATCGAGATCATCGTTCATGATCTCGATGAAGCTTGATCACTTATTTTGGATCCATCGAAGGTCTCCATCTATCAGATCATCGCATCGTTGTTCATGATCATCGAAATTAAATTTTTCTAATCGATGAAGCTAGGGCCATCGGATCGAGGCGATCTTTTTTGATGACACTCTAATGATAATTATTTAGATAATGAATGATGAAAATAGATATTAAATTTTAAAATTATATAATATTTTAAAAAAATAAAAAAAAATTATTTTTAATCTACGGTAGTGGTTATCAAAAACTGCTGCTATAAATCTACAGCAGCAATTATAGAACCGCTACTGTAGATCTTTGGCAGTGATTTTGGATAATCACTGTCGTAAATCTATGGCAGTGGTTCAATAACCGCTATCGTAGGTTAGGTTAAAAATTTTCAAATTTTTTCTGCTTTTCTTCGATGCATGCTCGATCTCTCTCTATCTCTCCCCCTCCTCTCCATCGTCAATGAGCTAGGCTTCTTCCCCCGACCGACGCCGCCCCCTTCCCCCTAGACCGGCACCACCCCTCCTTCCCCCCTCCTTCGGCCCCCCATCCCCGACCGCCCCTCCCCGCCACCCGCCATCCCCACCCGACCTCCAACCCTCCACCTCCCTCCGACCGCCCATCCCGGCCCCCCCCGCCACCCGCCATCCTTCATCCGACCACCCCACCACCCCACCCGGACCCCCACCCCCACCCTCCCCGGCGCCCCTCCTTCCCCCCATCCCTGGCCACACCTCCCCGCCACCCCCAGCCCTCCCATCTCCGGCCGCCCCTCCTCGCCACCTCTCCCCTCCCCCGCCGCCCCTCCTTCCCCTCCATCCCTAGGCCACTCCTCTCCGCCACCCGCCACCTCCACCTGGGCCCCCCACCCCTCACCCTCACCCCGATCACCCCTCCTTCCCCCCATCTCCGACCGCTCCTCCCCGCCACCCCCTACCCCCACCCTCCCCCGGTCGCCCCTCCTTCCCCCATCTCCGACCGCCCTTCCCCGCCACCCTGCCATCCCCTAGTCACCCCATCTCCGGCCGCCCCTCCCCGCCACCCCCCATCTAACCCACCCACCGCCCACCCCCCACCCTCCCTTCGGCCGTCCTTCCTTCCCCCCATCCATGACCGCTCCTCTCCGCCATCCCCCTACCCCCAACCCTCCTCCCGGCCGTCCCTCCTCGCCACCCTGCCACCCCCCAGCCCTCCCATCTCTGGCCGCCCCTCTCCGCCACCCCCCACCATCCCTCCCCCGGCCACCCCTCCTTCCACCATCCCGGCCATCCCTCTCTGCCACTCTGCCACCCCCAACCCCCTCATCCTCAACCGCCCCTCCCAACCATCCACACCCGGCCCCCTCACCCCCCACACTCTTCCTCCCGATCGCTGATCCTTCCGTCACTATACCTCCGGAGCCTCCTCGTCACTATGCCCCTCTCTCTGGCCCCCATTCTCGGTCGTCCCTACTCTCTCTTTCCTCTTTCTCTCTCTTCTCTATCTCACTATCTTGCTTTTGTTTCACAGGTTATCTCTAGTACCATCGTCCTCCTCTAGTATCGTCGTTGGTGACCCTCGGAGCTTTTGGTGCGATCCGCTCTCTATAGCTGTAGGTATAATTTTTTTTTAATTTTATAGTATTATTTATTAATCATGTATATTTATAATAATTTATAAAATATTTATAATAAATATCATAAATATTTATTATAAATATTATAATTATCTGCATGCCATAGTTTTTGGGCCATGCCATGGTGGTAGCCTTGAGCTGTGCCATGTCGGCGGCTGTAGACTAGATCTATCAATGGGTTGGGTTTGGATCGAAACATGGATATTCAGATCCAAACCCAATTTTAATTACTGATACTGGATCCAAACCCGAATACCCGATGGGTCTATACTTGAAGTACTAGACCCAGACCCTAATGGATCCCGAAAGGTCGGACCCAATTTTGGAACCCAAAACTAAGAAACAGAGAGACTGAGAGGGATATCGATAGATTAAGAGAGGAAGGGCCGGTCGCTCGCCGGCCGTCGGTAAGGGAGATGGAGAATGAGAGGGAGGGAGGAGGTCCGCCTCGCTGTCGTCGCTGACGAGGGAGATCGAGAGAGGAAGAGAGAAAGGAAGGGATCCGGCCTTGCCACCATCATTGGGAGGGAGAGGGTCCGGCCTCACCGGCGAGGAAGATCGAGAGAGGGAGAGTGGGAGATCGAGAGAGAGAGAGAGGGAGGAAGGGGGTCCAACCTCACCAACATCACTGGGAGGGATGGGGTTCGGCCTTGCCGGCGAGGAAGATTGAGAGAGTGAGAGAGGGAGGGATGGGGTTCAACCTCGCCAGCAAGAGAGATCGAGAGAGGGAGAGAAGAAGATCGAGAGATAGAAAGCTGGAAGGGAGGGGTTCGGTCCTACCACCATCGCTGGCGAGAGAGATCAAGAGAGGAAGAGAGAGTGATCGAGGGGATGGCACACAGCCAAGTCGGCTCGAATATGCAATCGAGCTGGCTTGGATACGCAGTCGAGCCAACTTGGGCCATGATCGAGCCGGCTCGCACCATGATCGAGCTGGCTGGAGGAGGATTCGAGCCGGATGTCTCAGGCATAGAGTCGGCTCGACTTTTGAGCGAATAGAATTTGATATGTCTCTCTAAAGTTTCAACTTTAAGCCCTAAGATGCCACCATCATCTACTTTGTTCTTCTTTCAATTTTTTGGATTAATACTAAGATTCATGCAAGAGATTGAATCTACGACTGTTGCTCATCCTTAATTATTTATGAATATAATTCATGTTATAGAATTTATTGCATAACATTTTCTGGATGTTTATATCTTGTTGCTTTTGTTTATTGTATTACATAATGATAGATCCGTCAATTGATTAGTATATATATTAGAGACTATTTATTGATGCGATACTAATATTATTGTTCAACATGTTATATTTATTAATATTCATTAACATTGCAGATTACGATGGTACCGAAATGTCATCTAGCTTTCACCTCTGCCCCTCGGTGGATTACGTGCAGTTCAGCATCCGAGGAGCAGTCGAAGCATACTCCATCTACCTCAGCATGGACTGCTCAGAAACCTTCACCGTCAGCATCTACTCCACCGATGGCATCTACTCCACTGGCAGCTGAGCCTCTACCATCATCCATATCTGAGATACATGCTACTATGCAGACATCTGAGTGTACATTTTTATTATATTAGCATAATTTTATTTTTTATATAGTATTTGTATACTTATATATTTGCATAACGTATTTGCATTATAAGTGCATCATCCAGTCAGATATTTCGCGGTCCCATACATATGGCACACGTGTGAAACCGCCAGCATCAGATGATGGTCTATTATGATGCAGAGGGAAGGCCGATAGGAGAGATCGCATGAGAGATGCATTTCTTTTTTGGAGTGCTTGTGAGGCGGTCGAACATCATTCTCATAAAGCCTAGAGACTGACGTTTGATGGATGCCGTCGTCAGAGATCAGGTATGGAAGGAGATATGGATAAGTACGTGCATCTTAGTTATATTTATGTATTTTATATATTTACACTATATATGTTTGATTAGAATAATTTTGTAACTAATTTTTGATAAATTTGTGTAGAGGAGGTACAACTTTTTCGATCATGAGAGGGCTCAAGATATCCAACTGAGGAAGATCGGAGAGTTGTATCGGGGTTGCAAGATCAAGCTCCACAGACGATGGCTCGAGCACCGACGAGACACTCCAGAGGAGCTTGTTTCCTGGATACAAGACTGTCCTCCGAGTCAGTGGGAGAGGATGGTTAGACACTGGAGGAGCCAGAAGTTTGAGATAAAATTTTTAATTTTTAAATTTTTCATACGCTTAAAATTTTATTTAAATATTTTTTAAATATTTATTATTTATTTAAATATTTGTTAGGCTATCTTCCGTCAGAATCAGGAGAACCGTGCAGTCCAGGAGTATACGCATACTCTAGGCCACGAGTCTATGACCAGTCATGTGCATAGAGAGATAATTAATTCTAAATCTTACTAGATAAATTAAATTCATATTTTTTATCATTTTTTTGATAAATTTATTCTTTATTATAGCTGATGAGAGATGGAGTGATGCCTAGCCATAGCAAGATCTTTCGATCCAACTGCACGGACAAGACGGGCAGACCGATGAACACCGTGATCGAACATATTTTTGTAAGTATTAAATATATTACTATATATGATTAGTATTATAGTATTTTTTTATAAAATTTTATTTTAATTTATAATTACAGGATCAGTTAGATGCCTCGTGAGCAAGGGCCTAGATACCTCTGGGCCCCATGACCATCTGTCTTAGGTCATGGGGCCTGAGCACTTTAGGAGGATCCGATGCAGGCTCGGACATACGTCGATGAGCTATTGGTCCGAGGCAAGCATCTCCTCATAGACTTTCGATGTCGTCAGTCGAGAGGAGCTTGAGGAGGCATTGGCACGGGCAGATCATGCTGCAATGTAGGCAGATTGGGCCGAGGAGCGTGCATCTCATCTGGAGGGCATCGTGAGAGATAAGATGTCGATGCTCAATGCGCATTTTGAAGTCACGAGCTTCGAAGATTTATTGGCCCACATTCTAGCTCCAGCTCCAGCTCTGGCTCCGACTCCAGCACCAGCTCCAACTCCGGCTCCGGCTCCGGCTCCAACTCCAGCTCTAGCTCCCGATGACGACGACGATGATGTAGATTTAGGAGACTTTTGATGTATTTTATTTTTTTAAAAAATATTATAATAAATTTTATTTGATAATAAAATTTTAGCATTTCAGAATAATTTTTATATTTATTATATTTTTTATGTTATATATCTATATTTATTAAGTAAAATATATAAAAAATAAAAATTTTAATTTTTTAATTATTCAAGATCTACGGTAGTGATTTTATAACTGCTACCATATTCGTGCCAACCGCTGCCATAGGTTCTTGGTGCAAACAGTGCCAACTGCTACATTAAATCTATAGCAGCAGTTAAAAAATCGCTGCTACAGATTATCTATGGCAGCGGTTACATAATCACTGTCATAGGTCGATCTATTGTAGCAGTTTATAAATCGCTGTAATAGGCTATCTATGGTAATGATTTAAACAATTACTGCAACAACCGCTGCCATAGAGCTATGGCGATGGCTGCAGTAGCAGCGGTTAAAGAACCGCTGTTATAGCCTATGGCAATGATTTTTTGGGCTACGACAGCGGTTACGAATCGCTGTCATAGCCCTTTTTTGTAGTAGTGAGAGACAGGCTGCTAAGTTGACTACATAAGTCGATGAGTACTAGTAATTTCAGATGAAGATGATGGAGCAGATGGCATAGATGAAGTAAATAATGTAGATGATGAGGCAGCAGCAAGCCGATCTGAGCTTATCTAAGTGCTCTCCTCCTTCGATCTATTCTTCTTCTTCAGATACTGTCGATGCTTGACGGCTAGCGATCTATTTCTATATATTTTTATTTTTATTTTAAATATTTTATATTTACAAAAAATACTTTCTATAATTATATTTTTATATAATAAAATGATAAAATTTATTTATGAATAAAATGATAAAATTTATTTATAAATTTTTTATTTTAATTTTTATAAATTATAAAATTAAATATAAAAAATATAAATTATAAAATATATTTTTTATAAATTTTATTAAAAAAATTAATTTATGATGAAAATATTTTTATCATAAATAATTTATTATTTATGATGAAAATAATTCATCATAAATAAAAAAAATATTTATGATGAAAATAATCCATCATAAATAAAAAAAGTATTTATGATGAAAATAATTTATTATAAATAATAAATTATTTATGATGAAAATAATCCATCATAAA
>QRFJ01000152.1:816533-867568 GCA_006176705.1 Cocos nucifera
CATACCCAAATTACATACACACATCAGCCCACCTTAAAACACTGCGCTCCTTACCATACGTTAAATAACCTTCCTTACTGCACCTACGAGCGATACTATAATTTATACTATACACTAATATTACGGTATGTATATGTATTTATGACTGTATGTATCGTACCCCAAGTTTGAGCTTTCATTAGGTTATACTGAATATATATGCCTTTTAATAACATTATCAGTCTGACTATAGCACTACGACCATTTATACAGTCACTCTCTCAGATATCACCAAAGCTCTGACGCCTCTTCCACATCCCCATCGTTACTATCCTCTCCTTCCACTCCAGCACATTCACTATAACGTCAATTTCGCTCATCATCATCCTCGCGGTTCACCCACCCTCATCTTATTATTGAGTCTCACTCTAAAATCATCACATTTATATGGAAAAAGCTAGCTGCTAAGTTTATCCATTACATATGTGCTATCTCAATACTATAAAATACAATATCTCAATTATAATCGTGATCGAATCAATTATAACTCTTTGGTACCCATAATGTCATCTCGAACCCTCTACTGACTCAAGTCGCTATCATCTGTATCTCTACGTTACATTTTGATCATACCATCTGGATAAATTACAATTGATGATTTCTCTTTGTTGAGTACATTATCAGATATCAGTATTAATATCGCTATCTAATAACCAACAACAACCAAAACTCAACACACACACACACTACTCACATACATATTACCAAACAAACCTTCCACACATACACATAGTTAATATAATAGTCGCCCCAACAAAGTATTGATTGCTTTGCAGTCATCATTGATTAATTACAGCCAAATACGATGTTCATCCCCATGCTATCTCTCTTTGAGAGCTAATGATGGAATCCTGAAGATTATTCATGACAGTAAAGCTGTTATGAAGAAAAAAAAATATAGAGAATACTACCTTTTAATAGAGAGCTTAGCATGAGATAGAGCTTTAGGTGCTAATGGGAGCTCAGAGTAAGATGAAGCTCCAGATGTAGGTGGATTAGATACGAGATGGGAGACCAGAAAGGATGATAGATGACATCACAGGATAAAGTTTCTATTACCATAGGAGGCTACCCCGAGTAGCTCTTAGGTTAGATAGGTCACAGTATATGACGGAAATGAGATTAAACGATCTAGCTCAGCTTCCATATTTATTTATCTATGAGCAGTCAGGTATTTATCTTAGGGTATTGAGGCGAGATCATGTAAAAGCTTTAAATATTAGGTGAAGGCTGAATGTCAAGTTGAGATAGAGATTGTTAGATTTTGGCACTCAAATTCGACCCACAGCAGCGATGGAGGTGCCCACAGGAGAAGCAAGGCCCGCAAGCAGCCGCATGGCCCATAAGAGCATAAGGCTTGCTGGTGTGTGAGGCCCAGATGCGCGGGCATAGCCTAGCGCATGTGGGCATGGACTAGGCGTGTGCCCAGCACGGTCCACCACATGGTGTAGGAGGGGAGCGTGCGAACCAGGCACGGTCCAAGGCCCAGGCATGGATTGCTTAGGAGTCTATCATGATTTTACATAGTCTACATCATGTGGATGTGCAATCTAATGGTCTAGGATGCTTATGGGCTTAATCGGATGGTCAGGAGATTTGTTTGGATCTTGTTAGGAGACCTAAACCTATTGATACTCAATTTTAGGCTATTTAAAAGACCTTCATAGCCTATGAAGCATGATACCTGGTAGAAATGCTGTAGAGCATCGGCTAGCAGTAGAACCTTAGAGGAGTGCTTAGGAAGAGGCTAAAGTTGAGAGCTCTTCTTAAAAGAGAAGAGAGCTTTGTTGTGAGGGATTACACTTCTTATTGATAGAGAGAGATTGATGTATGAGAGTTGAGAGGGTGTAATCTCCTCTTATAATTTTTTTTTTCTCATATTGAAGCTTGCATGCCCCATGGAGGTAAGTCTTAGGCTGATCGATGTATTTGATTATATCTTTCTTACATCTTTCTTTCTATTATGGTATTAACATCATCATCAGAGTTACGATCTCGGATGGAGATCCATATTCCACACTCATGAGGGATCGTCCTAATAAGTAGTATCACAACAATCTCATTATATTAAAAAATTATTAGTAAAGTTTAAATGTCTTGGAATAAAGAAAGAAACTATCCTATATAATCCCAATATTAAGTTAATTGAAAAACTTGGTAAAGTAATTGCATAGCTTGAATATGCTAGTGTTATTGGAAGATTAATGTATGCAATGTGCTGTATCAAGCCAGACATTACATTTACAATATACAAAATCTCAAGATACACTAATAAACTAAATATTGATCATTGAAAAGTAATAAGCAGAATCTTTGGATATCTAAAAAAAATCATTGTGTCATGCCCCGACCTAAGGCCCAAGCTGATTGCGACAGATGGTTGTAAATAATTCAAATAAAAATAAACTATACATGCAAGGCCTTAGACATGCAAGACCTGCCTTCACTTTCAAAATACCATAATAAACCATACTCAAATGATGGTAGTAAAAGTACACTTCTAATTTTGTTGATTCAAGTAAAAATAGTTCAGTAATAACTAAGAAGGCCCAATAACATAAATCAAAATTAATATTTATAAAAAAAATAAACTAAGCAAATGTCCTCTAAGATCCTATGCTCCTTACTACTCGATCCCAGTCTCACATGCTTTTTTGGATCTAAAAGAAAAAGAAAAGAAAGAATAAACTTTACAGGCTTAGTAAATTAATTACTAATATCTTTAAGGGATTAAGTATGATTAAATTTTTTTCCAAACATAGCAATTGACAAAAATAGATGCACAAATCAACAAAAGTTTAACTTCAAAATATACCATGATAACAATAAAATTTAAAATCCTTTCACAATTTTCGGTGACTATGACCACGATCAGTTTCATGACAAGGTCCAAAAAAGATTAGCCTTTGAATGCATAATATGTAATTAATCAGTATATACTAGTAATCATCCCTACTGATTAGTCCTAGAATAAAACTAGCTTTGATTCATATGGCCACAATCAATTCCATAACAGAATAAAGAGATTAGTTCTAAAATTAAACATATGATGCATTAGCATATGCCAGCGATCAGTCTTGACTGGCTAGATTTAGAAGGATTAACTCTACTAGCAATTAACTTGATCAGCTGGCAAGGCCCGAGAGAACTAACTTTACTAGTGATTAGCCTTAATCGGCTAGGTCCAAAAGAAATTAGTTTCTATCATATGGCCAACAATTAGTCCTATTGGATTGATCCAAATCATTGTCTAACTAGATAGTTTGTCTCATAACCAATATACTCATTTCAATATCATAAATTTTCATAATTTATCTCTAAAAGTAAAAAAATATTTTTTTCATTTAAAAATTCATGCAAGCATAGATCCATGCAATATAGGAAAACCATCATATTTAAAATTTACAAATATTTCAGGATAACACTATGCTTGATCCATAATTTTAAATTTTATAAGATACATATATTTTTAAATTTTTAATTTTTTAAATACTATATTTTTATATAATTTTTAAATTAAAAATATAAGAAATATGTTAAGTAAAATACTAGAGATAAATAAAACTTACAGTCGATTAGATTCAAAATTTTATGATCTTTACAATCTAATGTCTAGATCCAATTCTCCTCCAATCTAAATCAGAAACCTAGATTAGATCTAACTCAGTAATCAAAAAAAGACTAGACTAATTAGGCTCAATTTAATAAATCATGAAAAGGGAAAAGAAACTTTATAAAGGTACTATCAAAGCCTAATCTATTTGGTCTGACTCTACCAACATGAAAAAGAGAGAGAGATGCTCGATCTAGACTAATTGAATTTTTTATTTGAACTGGATCCACTTGATTTAGGTCAAATTAGGAGCCTCAGCCTAAGTGGTCTGAGTCGATCATCAAAAGATCAATTTAGACTTAATCGAATTGGATCTTGCTCCATCACTCTCTCTCTCACTCTCTCTCTTTCTCTCTCTCTCACTCTCTCTCTTTCTCTCTTTATCAATCTTTCTTTCTTTCTCTCTCTCTCTCTCTATGTCTTTCTTTCTTTCTTTCTTCCTTTCATCAAAAACAAGAGTCTCGTGGCACTTAGGAAGGATGGAGAAAAAGGGATGGGGGATGAGGTTTGGCAAGTATGTAGTCAGGGTGGCCAAGTCGATGGTGATGGTTGAAAATGACGGCGATGGCCTAAAACGATAATGATCTGAGGATAGGGCCAAATAGAAAATAAAAAGAATCTCAATCATAGATTAATGGCTTGGCTTAAAGAAGAATGGAAGAGGAGGGAGAGGAGCTCACCAATAGGTGGTAGTGGTAGTGGACTGTGGCCATCGACTGTAGTTTTCTGGTAAGAAGAAAGTGATAGATCTCGAAATAGAGGAGGTATGAAAGGTTAAAAAGGAGGAAATACACCTACTTTGGATAGGCAACACTCGACTATGGTAGCATGATAGTTGCTAGAGGTGAGGAAGAAGGAAGAGGGAGAGGCTTTAGTGGTGGATCGATAGAAGGTGGGTTTAAGAAGAAGAGAATAGAAAGGGATAAACTTAGTCCCATCACAGATAAGGTTGGCCTTCACTAGCATAACTAATCCATATGGTCTTTGGTGTCCCTCACCAGCGTACGATGCTTATGCAACAGCTCGAAGGCCTTATCTTCTTCTATAGCAAAGGATCGGGCAAGGGATTAGATTCTCCTATTTCGATCCAAGAATTAAAAAAGAAATATGGTGAAGTTGGCAAGCATTGCCAACTTCATCCCAAACTAGGTCCAATTGGACCAATTCTTACATTCTCCCCTTTAAAAAATTTTATCCTCAAAATTTAAGAAATCTAGATCTTCCAAAGTTAAAGATGATTAGCCCAAAACTCTCATGTACTACTTTACCCATGCTTGATAATTCTATCAAACCACTCAAATACCTAAAAGTATTTATATATCAATGCATAGACTCTTCCCAAGAATGCTTTAAAACTTGACACCACTAATCAACATTTTTCAAAGTTTCTTGATGATCCCAGATTAAAATTCTATGAAATCTAAGCAAATATTTTATTTTGTAAGTATGTTGAATCATAATCATTCCTTGAGATAATTACTATGTTTACACCATTGTGTGATCAAGATATTAACTTTTAAATTGAACTTGAGTCAAGCCAACTTTGGATTATCTTGACAATTCAATTAGACAATTCAAAATCTATCTCTCTTTTAAGAAAATCAACTTTTAACTTATGATCTTGTAAATTGCTAGAGCATCATAATTTGATTTGAGCTTAGAAGATCCACTCAAAACATCAAGTAAAAGAAATTATTCCTAATAAGTATTAATTAAATGCTCTTCCATTACTTAGCCAAATCTTGTCATGATCATAAAAGTCTTTTTTACTCATAATATCTTTGAGTAATCATTTGATCACCTTCTTTCTATTCTCTTTATCAACAAGACAACTATAGTCTTCTAATTCTCCTAAATTGCATCCATAAATTGCTATGTGATTTTTTTTTCTAAACTCTTCTTATTTCATACCAATTATAAATCTTATCCATAATTTACTACATGATAACTTTCAATAAAATTAAAATTATTATCAATAACTATAAAAGTTTAGAATCCCAAAATAAATTAAATGCATTTTATCTTTATTACTCAAAATATATATATCTACAACTTATCTTTATTACTCAAAATATATATCCTCCTATATCAGTTATTGAATCTTGATGATTTTCTCAAAATTTTATCTATATTAATCTTCTATGCTTTAGTCCTAAGGACCATAATTTATATCCATAAAACTTAGACATTGTGAAATAATTCAATCGACGTTAAACACCCATAATTATTTTGAGATAATCAATCAAGGTCCTAATTCTATCACACTCTCACTAATATAAATTTTATGATCTTTAACCTAAGCTCTGATATTTAATCGATCATGTCTTGGCTCGAGGCTTGAGCCGGTCATGACAAATGGCCGCATGCCCCTAGGGTTTAACCTCTTAGACATACAAGTGCCTTCACTTTCAAAGTATCATAACAAACCATACTCACATAGTGGTAGTAAAAGCAAACTTCTAATTTTATTGATTCAAATAAAAATAATTCACTAATAACTCATGCGGTTCAATAACATAAATCAAAATTAATATTTATTCAAAAATAAATAAGCAAATATCCTCTAAGATCCTATGCTCCTTATTGCTCGATCCCAACTCCCACATGCTTTTCTGAATCTAAAAAAATAAAAAAGAAAGAATAAGCTCTATAAGCTCAGTAAGTTACCAATATCTCTGAGAGATTAAGCATAATTATATTTTTTTTTAAAACATAGCAATTGATAAAAAATAGATGCATAAATTAACATAAATTTAATTTCAAAATATGCCATGCATAATAATAAAATATAAAATTTTTTCTCAGTCTTTGATGACTATAGCCATGATCAGCATCATGACAAGATTCAAAAAAGATTGGTCTCTAAATATAGAATATACGATCTATCAACATCAGCATGTACTAGTGATCAGCCCCCATTAATTAAGTCTAGAAAAAAATTAGTTCTGATTCACATGGTCACAATTAACCCCATGACAATATAAAGAGATTAGTCTTGAAATCAAACATGTAACATATTAGCGTGTGCCAATGATCAACCCCGACTGGATAAATCTAGGAGGACTAACTCTACCAGTGATCAATCTCGACTGGCTAAGCTGCACGAAAAGCTAGTTTCTATCGTATGGCTAATGATCAATCCCATTGGTTAGATCCAAATTATAATCTAACTAGAAAGTTTTTCTCATAACCAACATACTCATTTCTATATCATAAATTTTCATAGCTTATCTCTGAACATAAAAGAATATTTTTTCCTTTAAAACTTCATGCGAGCGTAGATCTATAAAACATAGGGGAACCATCATATTTAAAATTTACAAACATATCAAGGTAATACTATGCTTAATCCATAACTTTGAATTTCATATGATATGTACCTTTCCAAATTTTTAATTTTCTAAACACTAATTTTATACAATTTTTAAATTAAAAAATATAAGAAATAGGTTAAATAAAATCCTAAACATAAATGAAACTTGCAGTCGATCAAATCCAAAATTCTATGATCTTTATATCCGATTGTATAGATCCGATATTCCTTCAATCTAAATTAGAATCCTGGATCAGATCTGATTCATTAATTAAAAAAAATAGACTAATTAGACTTGATCTAATTAATCATAAAAAGGGAAGAGAAACTTTATTAGGTACTACCAAGGTCTGATTTATTAGGTCCGACTCAACCAACATAGAAATGAGAGAGAGATGCTCGGTCTAGGCCAATTGGATTATTTTTTTGAACTAGATCCACTTGATTTAGATCAAATCAAGGGCCTCGATCCAGGTAGTCTAAGTTGATCATCTTGATATCAATTTAGGCATAATCAAATTAGGTCTCATTCTCTCTCTCCTCTTTCTTTCTCTCTTCCTCTCTTTATTTCTCTCTCTTTCTCTCTTAATCTTTCTTTCTTTCTCTCTTTCTCTATCTCTCTCTTTCCTTCTTTTTTCCTTTCTTCCTTTCTTCTCCTGTGGCAAAAGCAAGAATCCCATGGCATTTAGGAAGGGTGGAGAGAAAGAAAAGGAGGATGCACTACTACAAAAATAGCCTATGGCAGTGCTTACTATGGCAGTAATTTTCGAAACTATTGACCGCTGTCGTAGGATGGTCATAGGTCCTACGGCAGTGATTTTCGTTAACTGCTGTCATAAGTTGGACCTATGGCAGTGATTTTTGTAACCGCTGCTATAGGTCCAACATTTAACAGCGGTTACAGAAAATCACTGTCGTAGATCGGATCTATAGCAGCGGTTACAAAAACCGCTATCATAAGTTGACTTATAGCAATGGTTCATTGTAACCACTGTCATAAGTTGGACCTATAGCAGTGGTTAGTAGGAACCACTGCTATAATCTGATTTATAGCAGCGGTTAATTGTAACCGCTGCCATATATATATATATATATATATATATATATATATATATATATATATATATATATATATATATATATATATATATATATATATATATATATATATTAAATATTATATAATTTTAAAATATAATGTCTATCTTCACCGTTCATTATCTAAATAATTATCATTAGAGTATCGTCGCAAAAGATCACCTCGATCCGATGGCCCTAGCTTCATCGATCAGAAAAATTTGATATGTATATATATGCATACATATATATATATATGTATGTATATATGTATATACATACATACATACATACATACACACACACACACATACATATATATATATACATACATACATAGATATATATATATATATATATATATATATATATATATATATATATATATATATATATATATATATATATATATATATATTCATGGATTGGTTCAACTAAAACCTAATTGAATTTTTTAAAAAAATGATCCAAACCAAACTAGAATTAGTGGTTCGGATTGATTTTGTGGTTTGATCAATTTGCTTGCACATCCCTAATCATGTCTAGTTTATTTCCACCATAGGCCTTACCAAAATTCTTCATCATTTTCTTCTCTAAATTTATCGAACTAAATAATAAAATAGAATGAATCATGGAATTCAAAGTATACTTAACAAAGCGGGGCTATTATTCAAGCCATAAAGACTTGAAATAAACATGGAATGGCCGGCCATGTAGAGCAACCCCTATTCCACTACATTCTAGCAAGCTAACAAGCTTCATGGTCGCTTCGTTGATCTCATTGTCACTAAATTTGTGGGCCGAGCTGGTCGAACTGACGTATGCCTAAATACGATGCATTATTGATATGTCTGGAAAATTCTTATGCCTTTGTTGTGGCATGGTAAGGCTATATGACATTTCAGATTGCACCATCATATCTTACTAATGACTTTGGCCTCTTAAGCAAATCAATGCTTTCTGAGTCATAGTATTTCTATGAATGTATGATCCAATCGGAGATAAGAAAGATTTTTTTCAATCCGCTCAACTTGAATCTTATAAAAAAAATATAGAGAAATAAGTGATTTTTTGAAAATTGGGATCTAGTCTATTAATTTTCTTTCTTTTTTATTTTTTTATTGATTAAAAATGAGGTACAAATCCTCTATTTATAATAACGCAGTCCTTTCTTATACAAATTGAGTTGAGTTTTTATTCTAATTCTAATAGAACATTTTTGTCTAAAATAGACGTACCTAGTAGAAATAATCTAGAAAAAATTAAAATTCTTCAAGAAATAGATCTGAACTTCTACATCAACTCTATTTTTTGTTACTCCATCAGATTATTCTTCGATTGGAAGCTATGCTCGATCAAAATATTATTTGAAAGAAAAATTTTCAAGTTGATTGATTCATTTCGAAGCCCAAACGAAAAAATTTGTCCTAATTGTTGGAGTGCCGTCTCCTTAATAGGAAGGCACCACATTATAGACCTTGAAAACCTGTCTAATTTATAACAAAATTAATAATTGGAATCGGAGGTCACATGATCAAATTATGGCCTCCAAAAGTTTGGCTTATGATTAACTTTCTGATGTGGTAGATCTTACTCTTGCACCTTGTTCTACCCTATCTATAGTGGTTAAAATGATCTACATCAAGTTCAAGGATCCTTTTGGATCAAGATGCTACTAGTACTTTCACTGATGTAGGGATTACACTACAATCAAAAAGATAGAGTACGGAAATAAAGTTGTCTCTTGACAAAACCTTAGCTCCAATATACTCCATCTCTCATACTTTCTTAAATCATGTCTAAGGGTGTATACAATTTCATTTGGATCAATTTGAGGTCAATTTTCAAATTGAATCAATTTGAATTGGTTTCCTAAAATCAAAATCAAAAACGAACCGACCATGTAGAAAAATCCATTTAAATAAAATCAAAAAGATCAACTCAGTTTGGTTCAGTTTGTCGAGTTGTGGGCTATTGGACTTCTATCAAATAGGTAACCTATGGGATGGGCTAAATAGACTCCTATTAACTTTAACTTTTTTCTAACTATACAAAATGGACAGCTTATAAGATAGACTAAATGTTAGTTTATAGGATAGACTAAATGGATTAAATATAGAAGCAATGAACAAAACATACTAAATGGTCCTTGAAGGAAAATAGCTAAAACCTCTTATGGATAGCCCATAAAAATGATGCCAACACCCCTCCCCCACCTCATCTCCAATCACCTGCTTCCTTGTCTTGAGAATCCCAACATCTTCCATCCTAAATCTCCTAAGAGACCTCTCTCTCTCTCTCTCTCTCTCTCTCTCTCTCGCTCGCTCTCTCTCCTCTACTTTTTATATGGTATTAGGGTTTCACAGAAGGAGAAAGAGAGAGCCGTTGTATGATCTCAAGGTACAAAGAAAAGCAGTGGGAGGGCCACCAATAGTTGTTTTAAAAATGTCTATGATTAAGGATGATTCCATTGGATGATAGAAACTAATTAATGATATCGTTAAAAGGCCTCAAACTATGATCACACCTTCTAGAGAACATAAAAAAAGAAGCTAGTAGAGGAGAAGAGGGCATGATCACACGAGATGGTTATTTTCCGATTTTGAGGATATGGGGGGCTTGGGAGCTAGGGCAGCTAAGGCAAGGATCAATAAACCAATGGTTGTTTATATATATATAGAGAGAGAGATAAACTGGGCTCTGATTGATCAAAGCCCAGCCTACATCCGATCAGCTCTCCGATCGTTCGATCAACGTATATCTTCGAGCGCACGCCTGAAAAGATGTGTCGGCTGAAAAAAAGCACGCACCTGCGTCTGGAAAAAAAAAGAAAAAAAATAGGCCTACTATTTGAAAAAAAATCAGAAAAAAATGCCTGAAAAAAATAAAAAAAAAATTAGAAAAAAAAACTTTTTTTAGCTTTTTTTTAATTTTTTAGTTTTTTTAGGCATTTTATGAAAAAAAAAATTTTGCCTAAAGGCGTCTTCAGGCCCAAAAAAATTAAAAAAAATAAAAAAATAAAAAAATAGTGCCTTAAAAAAATACATTAGAAAAAAAAAAAAAAGAGGAAGGGGTAGGGAAGACGCCCCCCCTCCCCTCCCCCCCCCACCCCCCTTTTTTTCTGAACTTTTTTTAAACTTTTTTTAGGTTTTTTTTTCAAAAATTTTTTTCTAATTTTTTAAAGATTTTTTTCAGGATTTTTTTTCAAACTTTTTTTTCAGGTTTTTTTTCAGAAAATTTTTTTTTGAATTTTTTTTTATGCAACAGCCTATTTTTTTTGAATTTTTTTGCATGTCTATTTTTTTTTCAGTCGATGCTTTTTTTCAGTCGGTGCATCTTTTTAGGTGGCGCCTATCTCGATGCATGCTGATCGAACGATCAAAAATTTGATCGGATATAGACTGGGCTCCGATCGATCGGAGCCCAGTCTACCTCATATATATATATATATATATATATATATATATATATATATATATATATATATATATATATATATATATATATATATATATATATATATATATATATATATATATATGGGTTGGTTTAAATAAGATTTTTCAAAATTTGAACTAAAACTGAATTGATTTTTTTTTGTTTCTAAAATTTATCTTTCAATTAAAACCTAATTGAATTTTAAAAAAAAAAAAATTGATCCCAACCAAGCTAAAATTAGTAGTTCGAATCAATTTTGTGGTTTGATCAATTTGCTTACACATCTCTAATCATGTCTAGTTTGTTTCTACCATAGGCCTTACCAAAATTCTTCATCATTTTCTTCTCTAAATTTATCGAACTAAATAATGAAATAAACTGAATCATGGAATTCAAAGTATACTTAATAGAGAGGAGCTATTATTCAAGCCATAAAAACTTAAAACATACATGGAGTGGTCGGCCATGTAGAGCGACCCCTGTTCCACTACATTCTGGCATGCTAACAAGCTTTGAGCTCGCTCCGTTGATCTCATTGTCACTAAATTTATGGGCTGAGTTGGTAGGCCCAATGTAATGCTAGATGTGATGCATAATTGACATGTCTGGAAAATTCTTATGCCTTTATTGTGGCATGGTAAGGCCTATGATAGTTCAGATTGCACCATCATATCATAATAATGACTTTGGCCTCTTAAGGAAATCAATGCCTTTTGATTCATAGTTTTCCCATGGATATATGATCTGATCAAGGACAGGAAAGGCTTTTTTCAATTCGCTCAGCTCGAATCTCATAAAGAAAAATATAGAAGAGTAGAAGAATTTTTGAAAGTAGGGATCAAGTCTATTTTCTTTCTTTTTTATTTTTTTTATTGATTAAAAATGATGTGCATATCCTCTATTTGCAATAATGAGGTCCATCCTTACAAATTGAGTCAGGTTCCTATTCTAATTCTAATAAAACTCTTTTATCAAAAATAGACGTATCTAGTAAAAATAATTTAGAAAAAAATTAAAACTCTTGAGGAGATAGATCTGGGCTTCTACATCAACTCTGTCTTCTATCACTCCATCAGATTGTTCTTGGATTGGAAGCTATGCTCGATCAAAATCTTATATGAAAGAAAAATTTTTGAGTTAACCGATTTGTTTCGGGGCCTAAACAAAAAAATTTCATCCTGATTGTTGGAGCACCATCTCCTTAACATGAAGGCGTCAGATTGTAGATCTCGAAAACCTATCTAGTTAAAAAAAAATTGAAATTAGATATCATATGACTAAGTTATGGTCTTCAAAAGTTTGACTTACAAATTGATTTCTTGATATAGCAGATCTAGCTCCTATACCCTGTCCAGCTCTATCCATAGTGGTTAAAATGATCGACATCGAGTTTGAGGATCCTTCTAGATGATTAAGGTGCTACTAGTACTTTCATTTGTGTAGGAATTATCTTATTACTTTCTGTTCCTAAGATGGTTGAAAGTAGCAACTAAGTACTTGTATGTTCAAAATGTCAGGAAGCATTGAGAGTGAGGATTTCATAGTTATGAGGTACAGTGATTTTATCCTCTTTTTTTTCTAATGAAGCATGTAATTAATTTGATGATAATTTTATTGTTCATTAGATTAAAACAATGTGAACCAGTATAAGTTGGAAGCAGTCGCCCCTATAAAAGAGTTCAGCTATCCCGTCCTCCTCTAGTAATTAGGTAGCACTTGCCAAACATTAATCGGATGAAATGGGAGAATTTCTTTCGTAATTGTTTGGGTCTGTTGTTTCTGCGAGATAAGGCAATCTGTGCACGTAATTGGATAGTCTAGGCCTGTGGATGACTGGCGCCACGTAAAACCGACCCTATAAAGAATTCCACTAATCAAACAAGGACCATGTGCCTTCCTTCCATTCACGTCACCGGACTTCTGCGTCCTATCATCCCATTGGAGTAAAAAATTTCCATATGAATACCCCCACAAACCTCAGACTCTCCCACCACTTCCTCCTCCCCTGCATTCGGAATCCAACGCAAACCTTCCTAGTCCTCAATGGCCAACCCGTCGCTTCTCTTCGCCATTTTCTTCGCTGCTCTCCTCGTCCAAGGTTTGCTTCATGATCCATTTCAAAGCAGCTTTATGTTCCTTCTTACAAAATCTGTCTAACCTCTAAAATTTCAGGTGGGCTTTCGGCTACGTTCACCTTCAAGAACAACTGCGCCAAGACGGTCTGGCCTGGCGTGCAGGACAACCCCAACGTCCCTGCTTTCCCGCAGACGGGCTTCCCGCTCGCCGCCTCGGCCTCCAACTCGCTAACTGCCCCGGCCAAATGGGCCGGCCGGATATGGGGCCGGACCGGCTGCTCCACCAATGGAGGGAAATTTACATGCCAAACCGGTGACTGCGGCAGCGGGCAGGTTGCGTGCAACGGCAACGGTGGCACCCCACCCGCCTCACTCCTCGAGTTCACCCTGCACGGCAGTGGTGGGAAGGATTATTACGACATAAGCTTGGTCGATGGCTTCAACTTGCCGGTCTCCATCACTCCACAAGGCGTGTCGGGCTGCCAAACCACATCATGTTCGGCGAACATCAACGCCGACTGCCCGACACAGCTGCAGGTGACGGAATCCGGTACTGTCGTCGCCTGCAAGAGCGCTTGCCTGGCTTTTGACCAGCCCCAGTACTGCTGCACTGGAGCCTATAACAGCCCGAACACATGCAAGCCGACGAGCTACTCGGAATTCTTCAAGAAGGAGTGCCCTCAGGCTTACAGTTATGCTTATGATGACAGTAGCAGCACCTTCACTTGCACTGGGGCTAATTACCTCATTACCTTCTGTCCTTGAGAACGTTTTGTGTATCACCAAATCCTTGTGATCCACACCCTCGTAATAATATTAGAAATAAAACCCAAATTCCGGAGCAGCCCTGATGCTCCGACGTCGTGCGGCGGTCCACCTACAATATAGTGATTTTTATTTCAAATAAATAAACTTCTTTTATACGCCTTGCAATATTTGAGGGAGAGCTTCCTCCCAAGTTGTGTGAAGGGCGATAATTGGACTGCGATCGGAGTCATTTGTAACATAGATATTTCATGCACGTTGCAAGTGCCAAATTCTAGTTTCCTGCCAATCCATGTAAGTCATCATCTGCAGTTTTTGAGCCCGATTCCATGCTCCAAAACTGCCACTTATCCATAGATTCTATGTGCGCGCATATGCATATATTTATATATGGATAGCCCGAGCCCGATCGGCATCCTGCACCCAGGTACCATAGCTCCTCCCGGCGGCGACCCCTCCTTCGCTTCCTCCTCTTCTGCCTCCTCGACTTTTTGTTGGGCCTCTCCCTCTATGCCCTCCTCCTAGGACCCGAAAATGCAAAGGGAGCAAGCAAAGCCAACTTGGTGGTGGAACCAGTGGCAGCATGGGCACAGAGGCCATGGGATGGATACCCAAATTTTTTAGCTCTACGGTCTTACTATGGTACTGTTGTTGCTGAAAATGGTTCATTTCGGAACCGAAGCAATCCACTTTTCGCAGGAGATGCTAGAGTGATCTGCAAAATAAAGTCCGGGTCGGAAGATGTGACTCCGATGAGGATCCTCCGATGCTCAAGTCAGTAGAGAACAATCAAGCAACAACTGATCCTCTGAGAATGATTTCTTGCCTACCTAGATCCTCAAGATTTTTTGGTATTTGTAGGGAAGCTTCATGCAATTGTTATGCCATTCTGCTAATCCTGGGCCGCTAATGTCGTCGTGGCGAGATTATGGGTGCTCTTCTCACATGGGAAGATTGTTATCAGCGTGATCGAAATGCCAAATCTGCCTTAGATAGTTTAGGCCTAGCGAAGAACAGTATATTCATGGCTGGATTACAGCTGTGTTGCCATTAATTTGCAAGATGAGTTGCTTATCCAAGGTGATTTACAAATTACGAACATCATCCGAAGCGTTCACCAGATAAAACAGGTTAGATCTGCTTCTGAAGGCTGGACATCAGTTCGGAGGGCATTATGGTAACTTATCTGACCTCCGAATATTTATGGATATAAACTGAGCTGAGGTATTTTGAATATTGATCGATCGATCTGAGGCATTTACGTTACCACCGTAATACTACTCCCTAGTGCAGAGTCTGAGAATCAGGCGAAAGGACTATTCCTAAATGACGCTTCAGATCGGATGATTTATATCTTTATCTACGGTCATATTTTAGTATTTAATTATTAATGACGTCATCCCTCAATGCAAGAGCAGCTACAATCGGAGGGTTCGTCCGTCTGCTAATTATTTGGAGGAGATAATTTAAAGTGGGCATCTGTTTGTCTTCATCTTTCTTTTTTTAAATGCGTCTAGAGGGTGTGCGAGAGGGGGAAAGGCGATTGTGAGTACAGAGTCTCTTGTCTTTCGTATCCTTCTTTCCAGAGTTGTCTCGGTAGACCCCTAGGGCTAGATGGATCCTCTGATGATAAAGATATTGAAAAAGTTATCGGCTCGAAGGTTGCGAACCAAGGCCTCGTCCGCTCAGTCTCAAGCTTCCAGGAGCTCTTCCGCTGAGGCCTTGGATGTCGTTCCCTTGATAGCTTCTCTTTTTGTCTCGGGTGATGTGAGGAGAGACGAACCCTTGCTAAGAAGTGACTCGTAGAATCTAGTAAGGGATGCTAAAGTTGAGTTGGTGGATTCAGCGAGGGAGGATATAGAGGTGGCGGCAAAATCGATAATGGAAATCGCCACGAAAGTCATCCCTGCTATTTTCTCGGTGCGCGTCATTGCAGAGATGGAGGAGAATCTTCCCGAATGGACGACAAAAGTTGCGGAGGCGGCCGGTCCCCTTAGTTTGGCTGGAACGGTTGAGGTCATTGAACCGCAAAGCCCAGAAATTTCTTCTTCCAGTGCCCATCCAACAGAGATTCGGATGGAGATGGCACCATCAGCCCCTCTTTCTGCTTCAGCTATGGACAGCCTTAGAGTTGCCGCCAAATTTTTGAGGAGCCAGCTTGCTTCTACAGACAGACGGGCCTTGGAGGGAGAGGAAACACAACATTAGATGGTGGGAGCCTTCAGATCCTTGGCTTTAATTAGCCACTACTTGGCAAATTTTGTTGGGGCCACCTTTGGGTTTTCACCTTTCAAACTTGTAGAGGTGAAAGGGAAGCTCAAAAGATTCAAGTATTATCTAGAGCAGAAGAAAGCTGCCAACGTTGATCTGGTTAAGAAAATTGACTGCTCTGAGAAGGCTCTTTCCGAGACTCAAGAAGTGATCGATTGATGAGATGATGAACTAAGCAGGGCTCGTTGGAGGATCGAGGTCCTTGAGAGACAAAGGTCTGAAGTTAACTGGGACTATCATCAAGCTCATGACATTATCAAACGCTTGAAAAGGATGCTCACGGAGAAGAGTGGATTTTTGGATTTTCGTCAGAAGCTTGTCTTTCTCAAGAGTCTGGCAATCGATCAAGTAAAAGGCTTAGATCTTCCAGCAGGGATCATCGCGTAGAAGAAGCATCTCGGAGGTCCAAAATTTCCTCATCTAGAAGGGGATCTATGACTCAGGAACCTTTAGCTAAACTTCAAGCGATAAGAGAGAGGCTTAATCGGTTGGAAAAGGCCGGGATCGATCTCATCACCAAGGCTTGCAAATTAGAATTCTATGCAGGCTTTAGTAAATGCAAGAAAATAGCTCTACCTCATCTTCCTGAGGGTAGTACTGAGTTCCTATGTACAGACCGATCAGACGTGAATCTACAGTCCATGATACATGTTTGTCTCGGTGAGTTTATAAGTGCATCTAATATCATCATGAGGACGAATAAGATGGATTCAAGCATGCAGGCAAATGGAGTAGAAGTCGAAGAAGATCCTTTCGAGGCAGATCATTGAAAAGTTTTTGATGTAATTTTGTTTATCTCCTTTTTCTCTTTTTTATTTTGTAAACCATACATGGTATGAAAGATTTATAAAGGGAATCTCCTTTCTGCCAAAGCAATCCACTTTCCCTTTTTGCATAATGTTTCGAGCCATTTGGCTTATTTTCTAGCCCACGTCGTATTTTTCTCATTTTTGGTATGTCCATCGGACGATTCGAAAAAGATCGAAAGAATGAAATTGGAACCGCCATTCGCGTACTGGCTATTGTAGCACGTTCTCATACGTCGCTTTGTAAGTAGAGCAGAGCATGATTCTGGCTATTCATATTGATTTATCATATTAACAGCGAAGGCTGCATCTAATCGATGATCGCCACGTGTCTAGATCATCTCGATCTTCGTCTTCTACATTTAATGCTCTAAGAAGATGAATCATTCGAATTCCTACCAATTCGATTCGTATATAAGTCCTAGATGAAACAAAAAGCTAGGCTTCATTACTTTCTCCTTATCGCAAATCCTTTGTCTGTCTATCTTTTCTCTTCTTTAGCTTCTGTTCATCTTCTCCTTTCTGCAGAAGATGGCTCGCTCCAGGGATCTCGAATTCGCTCCATTAGCCTTTCGATCAGAGCTAACAGAGGAGAATTTGATAGTGATCTACAGTCAATTTAATTTTCCTTCGGAGTTCCAACTCGAAGTTTCAAAGTCGAAGGAATGTGTTTGCGGTCCTCCACCCATCGGATAGGCATGTATGAAGAATGTTTCCGGGCCGGACTGAGGTTCCCTCTTCATTCATTTTTCATCATTCTTTTTCGTTACTTAGAGATGTTGTTCTGTTCTGTGGTGCCAAACTCATGGTGATATATTTGCGGCTTCACTGCAGCATGCATTTTAGCTAGGGTAGAGCTGATCGTTACTCTCTTTCATTATCATTTCATGGTCAAGAGCTGGGGTAGAGCTTCCTGTTGCTCATGATTGGTGGTCGTGACCCCTAGGGTCAAGAAAGGCATTCCTCCATTGATCCGAGGCGCTCCTTTCATAGTTCATGGCTGGAAGATCTGATTTCTATTTATCTTCCGCACTTCGGATGAAGACTGGAATTTCATTGATTGAGGGGAGCCTCAGAAAAATTTACTAAAAGATCCCCCGCTTGGCCCATGCTTGAACTAGGACCTAGATACCTTGCATGGTTGCGAGATTCCGAAGTTGAAGGAGCTCCTATCCGAATAGATCCTGTTCAACGTTGGCATTAGTTAAATTAACTCCATAGGTATGCATTTGCTTTTCATGTTTATAAATCTTTTGAGCTTCGAATTCGATATTGATCGACCAATGCCTCGGATTATAGGAAAAGATTAGAGTCCACCGAAGGCTTCGGTGCCGAAGGTTTTGGGTTCGAAGGGTCATCGAAAGAATAAGGTAGATGCGGCTGGTGGGAGATCTATCCATGTTCGAATCGAACCTCTTCCAGTGCCACCATCTTTTGAAATCGAGGAATCCAATCCTCTCAACCTCGAGGATTTTCAGATTGTGCAAGTTTCGCATGATTCAGATCCTCTGGTCCCCAAGGGTAATCATGAGACCTCCATTGAATGCTTGTTCAGTGAGGTTATTTTAAGTTTACCAGTTTCCGATGTCCTCAATCTTTTTCCAGAAGAGGAGCCATCCAAGGGAGCTGGAGTCGGTGAGATAGCGACGGTTGGAACACTGCACGCCGAGACTGCTGGAACCCCTAGAATTTCATCGGCCAATACCTCCAAGGTTGCACTGGATAAGCCATGGGTTTTTGAGGCTGTCGGACTTCTGGTACTGCGCCAACCAGAGCTGGCTGTCAGGGTTCTGCTCTAGATGACTATAATTTGGCATGCGAGGCATTCTTGAATTTTTTTTCTCTTACCAATGCATCTAAATTATTGATCAAGCCTCTAAAGATGAAGAGGCAGAAGACTTTGGATTGCTTTATTTGGATAAGTCGAGAGCATCGACCATGCTATTCTATTTTTATCTCTTCATTTTAAGACTTGTTTCTCATGAATTTTGTAGAACACTTCGACAGCTTGCCCATTATTTGAATGGATTTATAGAGAACATCATTGATCTTTTGAACAAGGTAACAAAGTTTGAAGTGGAAGCCACAATACTCAAAAGAACCAAGGATCAACTATCAAAGGCAGTCGGAGAAGTCTCTGATAGAGCTAAAGCTACCGAGAAGAAGATTCAGGATGTCGAGACGGCATTATGAGGTCTGTAGAAGAGAACACGCGGCTGCTCGACATTAATAAGGTTTTAGAGGCCGAGGTTGAAGAGTTAAGAGCTCGAGTTGCCAAAGCCAAGGTGTCCAAAGCTGAGGCTCTACTCGTGGTGAAAACAATGGAGGAGAAAGCTTCGAAGGCTGTTGATAATTTTTGAGCATCGAAAGAATTCAGGGAGGAGAAAGCTTCATTTGTGTTAGATGCTTGTGACGAAGGAAAACACATCATTCCCGAGGAAGTGGCTTCAAAGTATCTGATATTAGATCTGAGCTTTTTGGACATGGTCCCAAGAGTTTCCACTTCCGACATGGAAGATATCCCCTGAATTTTTTGTATGTTCCGGCACGTTAGGAATCACTGTATAGGGAAAATATAAACAAAGTTTTCTTTTTGTTTCCTATTGTTTTCTCCTTTTGATTTATTCTTTTTGTTTCACTCCGATCTGAGGAGTCGCTACTTCGGCTCGATAAGCCTCATGTTTTTTATTTTTGTCCGAGAATCCATGAACCGATCTTTTCGCTTTTCGTGCACGTATTTAATGGGATGTACCTATTTTTCTGCATGGCATTAACTGCATACGGTACCAAAAGTATTATAATCATAAAGCAAAATCTGATACTTAGCTGTGGGGCAGTGGAAATATCTAATCCTTGATTTTTGCATGGTGCAGTTTGACACTTTATAATTATGATGGGTTTGCCTATTTATGGCAACCTCCCGCTTGTCAATCCTTTCATCCACAGTATCAAGAACCGTCCTGCAAAATGCCCGCAAGATGGCTTAGTTTCCCAAAGGGGGATGAAGTTCTTTTCCTTCATTGCGATAACTGTCATTCAATCGAAGGAGTTGACAGGCGCTGGTTGGCTTCAACCGATTCAAGGATGCCGATGGCGAGTGTTTCATCATCCGGTTATTTCCACTCTCGATCTTGAGGCCTTTGTCATCTCGCTCCTCCTGTAGGAGATGGTCTTTCATTCGGCCCTGAGAGCTTTGTCACCATTTTCTTACCTCAAAAGGATGGGATTTCATGACTTTCTCAAAGGGGACTAAGGTTGTGCCACCTTCGTAGGGGAGCAGGAAGAAGTTGAGCCACTGCTGGGGATACCTGAAGATTGCATCTTATTCTTCTAAAGCTCCCTCAGCTATAATATATTAGAGACTATGGTTTTGGGGCATCGATGGGGTACTTTGATGCAATTCTAAGATGTTTTCCCCAGATTATTTATCATGCATCTGCATTTGATGGGGGTGCTCTTAGCTCGAGGTGAAGCAAAGGTGGATTTCGAGGAACGTTGCTTCAACCTTGGTGGGAATATCTCCATCAACTACTTTTTGATTGGTTTTAACTTTCTTCAAACTCGGCATTGACTTTGGCCAGTGCTTTGATGTGGATGTGACTGTTTGCCAAGAATACCAGTGCATACTTATATTGAAGAAATTCACTTCGGTCTAAGGTTGTGCAGAGTCAGACTCGAAGCGAACATGCTATGGTATCTTCCAAGACAACTACTCTGGGATATAGGAAAATCAGCACCTATCCTTGGTGAATCCACGGTCATGCCATTTTTTGAAAATGATCACTTTCTTTTTGTTGTAACATTTTTGTCGTTTCTTGTAAAAGCAATATGTTGTTCTTGTAAGAAATTTAGTTGTATGAATAAAAATATTTTTTACTTTCATTCTGTCGTATCTTGTAATGGTCATGCATTCCTCGTATATTATCTTGATCAAGGGGATTTTAAGTTGAAGCGGTTCCGATCTGAGAAACTTGTTGTACGTTATCCTAATCAAAAAAAATTTTGGTTGAAGCAGTTTCAATCTGAGAAACTTACTGTACGTTGTCCCGATCAAAGAGATTTTTGGTTGAAGCAGTTCCGATATAAGAAACTTGTTGTACGTTGTCCCGATCAAAAAAAATTTTGGTTGAAGCAGTTTTGATCTGAGGAACTTACTGTACGTTGTCCCGATCAAAGAAATTTTCGGTTGAAGTAGTTCCAATGTGAGAAACTTGTTGTACGTCGTCTGATTAAAGGGATTTTTGATGACTTCTTTTAAGTGTTCTTATCACATATGCATTCATTGACAAAATGAGAAAATGAACTTGTAGATTTATTTGGTTTATTGATAGTACATATAAAGATTAATCAAATTCCATGACCTGAAAAGCGGGGTCCCATTGAGTTGTTTCAACTGATATGTTTCTGGCCGTACCACCTCATCGATCTAGTAGGGGCCCTCCCAATTGGATGAAAGCTTTTCTTGTTCAGTAGGCTTGAAGGCTTCGACTCTTTAATGGATGAGATCTTCTGCTCGAAATTCCTTCGCTTTGACTCGAGCATTATAATATCTAGCTACCCTCTATCGATATGCAGCCATCCTCATCGCCGCTCATTCCCCGCTTTCCTCGATTAAATTGAGGTTGGCCTTGAGCCAAATGGGATTGGTGTCCTCATTATATTATTTGATTCTGATAGAAGAAAGTCCAAATTCCATAGGTATGACTGCTTCTATACCAAACAGTAAGTTAAAAGGCATCTCGCTTGTTGGGATTCTTTGGGTTGTTCGATAGGCCCATAGAACATGATAGAGTTCTTCTGTCCATGACCCCCCGATCTAATTCAGTCTGGCTTTGAGATCTTGTAGGAGAGTTCTGTTAGTGACCTCTACTTTCTCATTTGCTTGTGGATGGCCTACCAAAGTGAAGCATTGCCCGATCCCATGGTCCCTGCAGAATTCTCTAAGTCGGAAACCGCTGAACTAGCTTCCGTTGTCTGAGATCAATACTTTGGAGAGGCCATAACGGCAGATGATCAATTTTTAGATGAAATCTCGGACCTTTGATTCTGTGATTTGGGCCAATGGCTCAGCTTCTACCTATTTTATGAAGTAGTCGATTGCTACTAGTAGAAACTTGCGCTGACCCGAAGCTCGAGAAAATGGGCCCAGGATGTCTAATCTCCACTGGGCGAATGGCCATGGAGCTTCAATAGGAGTCAGAAGAGCTGTAGGTTGACGCTGAATCTGATTGTTGCATTGACAATGCTCGCATCTTTTGATAAAGTCTTGAGCATCCTGCTACATTGTCGGCCAGTAGTATCCTTGCCGAAGGATCTTATAAGACAAAGATCGACCCCCCAAGTGATTTTTATAGATTTCTTCATAAACTTCTCGCAAGACATAGTCAACTTTAGAGGGGCATAGGCATCTTAGGAGAGGCAGAGAAAAAGACTGCTTGTACAAATCGTTGTCACGAGAGCAGTACATATCTAGCGGTCTGATTCTTGATTTTTCGAGTTTCTTTTTGATCTGGTGGTAGTTCTCCTATCCTCAAGTACTTCAAGATTGGATCCATCCAGTTGGATTCTTCATTGATTTGTTGAACAGTGGCGGACTCCTCTAAGCTTGAAGCTTTTAGAACCTCAAAGTAGGTTTCTTTATTCAGATCAGCGGGCAGTAGGGATGCGAGCTTTGATAGAACATCAGCTTTGGCATTTTGTGCTCTAGGAACTTGCTAGATGTTAAAATATCTGAAGGACAAGATCAAGTCTTTTACCTTTTGGAGGTACTTTTTAATATTCTCTTCTCGAGCCTCGTATTCTTCTTTGACTTGTCCTACTATCAGTTGAGAATTGCTGAATACCTTTAGGCATTTAGCCCTAGTTTCTTGAGCAATCTTCAATCCGACGTTGAGGGCTTCATATTCTGTTGTGTTATTGATGGTTGAAAACTCGAAGCAAAAGGTATATGCCACCACATCTCCTTCTGGACTGGATAGAATAAGCCCAGCTCCTAACCCTGATGAGTTCGATGAGCTGTCGACATGCAGGGTCCACATTTCTTCTAGATTCGACTCCAAATTTTTGTCATCCTCTGAACTCTTGGGGTCTTCAGGTCTGCCTTCTGAGTTTCCTTTTGGGGACTCCTCATCTAGTATAGTGCATTTGAGGATGAAGTCTGCTAGGATCTGAGCTTTGATAGAAGACCTCGGTCGATATCGTATGTCCAGTTCTGAGAGCTCCGGTGTCCACTTTGCAATCTGGTCCGAAGTATCTAGTCGGTGTAGGATTGTCCTTAACAGTTGATCCATGAGTACTATCACACTATGGGCCTGAAAATAAAATCGAAGCTTTCTTGCAGCGATGACCAATGCAAAAATTAATTTCTCTAGCTTAGCATATCTGATTTCTGCATCATGGAGTACTTTACTGACATAATATATGGGTTTTTGAAGCCATCCTTCCTCTCGAATGAGGACTGCGCTAACTGCCACCGGTGAAACAGCCAGGTAGAGAAGGAGTTCTTCGCCCGACAATGACTTAGTGAGCAAAGGTGGAGAACTAAGATATTGCTTCAGTTTCTTAAAAGCTTTTTGGCAAAGCTTTTTGAAAATTTATTGGCTGTTTGAGCGATTGAAAAAATGGGAGACACCTCTCGACCGACCTGGAGACGAAACGATTAATAGAGGCAACTTTACCAGTCAAATGCTATACTTTTTTAATTATTTTTGGTGGTGATATTTCCAAGATCGCCTCGATCTTCTTAGGGTTTACTTCAATGCCTCGATGGGAGATTATAAAGCTGAAAAACTTGTCGGTGGTAACTCCAAAGATACACTTCATAGGATTCAGCTTCATTTTATATCGATGAAGTGTGTCAAAGGTTTCTTGGAGGTCTTTTACATGGTCAGGTGTCTTCGGCTCTTAACCAGCATATCGTCAACATACATCTTCATATTTCTACCGATTTGATCTGTAAAATTTTTATTGACTAGCCTTTGGTATGTGGCTCCTACATTCCTTAGCCCAATGGGTATCATACTATAGCAAAAAAGTTCATGATCAATTATAAAGGCTACTTTCTCCTCATCTTCAAGGGCCATCCGGATTTGATTGTAATCAAAAAAAGCATCCATAAAGTTGAGAAGCTCATGCCCTAA
The DNA here is from genome assembly GCA_006176705.1 of Cocos nucifera. Lineage (NCBI taxonomy): Eukaryota > Viridiplantae > Streptophyta > Magnoliopsida > Arecales > Arecaceae > Cocos > Cocos nucifera. Next base: position 841,070 of record QRFJ01000152.1, read on the forward strand.
AGTGGCATCAACCAGTTGGTCAATCTGAGGTAGTGGATAACTGTTTTTCGGACAGACTTCATTCAGATCAGTGAAGTCGATATACATACACCACTTTTTGTTTGCCTTTTTTCACTAGAACGACATTCGCTAGCCATTTCGAATACATTGCTTCTCTGATGAAGCCAGCTTTTATCAGTTTGTCCAGCTCCTTGGTAATTGCTTTTTGGCATTTTGGGGCAAAGTTTTGCTTCTTTTGCTTAATCGGACGGCAAGTTGGATCTACCCTTAGATGATGGGCCATCACCTCCCAATCAATCCCAGGCATGTCAGCGGCTAACTAGGCGAAGAGGTCCTTGTTTGCCTATAAAAGAGCGATCAGCTAGTATTTTGTTACTTGGTTGAGGCAGGATTCGATCTTCATGATTCGATGAGGGTTCTTCTTTCTCAGTGGGATCTCCTGGAGGTCATTGGATGGTTGGGTCCGATTTTTTACCAGATCGTCTCATTCATCCAGCCCTATTGGGAGTTTAGGTTGGGTTTCCGCTTGATTTTGTATTTGGAGCTTGACGGCGAAACACTATCTTGCCACAGTCTGGTTGCCTCGGATCATCCGCACTCCATGGATTGTTGAAAATTTGACCATAAGGTGGTAGCTGGATACAATAGCTCTAAGCTTCCATAAACTTGGTCTTTCGAGGATGCAATTATAGGCCAAAGAAAGCTTCACAATAAGAAAGTCCACCTGTATCGTTATCTGCTGAGGTGGGGTATCCACTGTTATAGGTAGTTTGATCATTTACTACAGATTTATGGAGCTTCCAGAAAATTCTTAGATCGGCGTGCCAAATTTAGTTAATCGATCAGAAGAAAATTTCATGAAAAAAAAAGCAGAAAAGTATAAAATATCAACTGAGCTTCCATTATCAATGAGTATACGATGTACATTATAATCAAAAATATTTAAAGAGACAACCACTGCATCATTATGTGACTGTTGTACACCCTCCGCATCATTTTCAGTAAAAGTTATTGCTGCCCCAAGCCTATCCTCGTATCTTGGCCTCTTTGTTGTCGTCGCTTCGGATGACCCCCCAAGTGATCATGTGGATCTCACCACAAAGGGGTCGTTCTTCAGCCGCTGCTGGCTCTCTTTCTTCCTACACAGGCAATTGGTGTTGAGGCTGAGGGAGTGGTTGTCGAGCTCTTGGAGGTGGTCATCATGGGGGAGTTCTTCCATGAACAAAGTGTTTTAGTCTTCCCTCTCGAATGAGCTTCTCGATGGCATCGCGGAGGAGGCAGCAGTTTTCGGTATCGTGACCGTGGTCACGATGATAGAAGTAGAATCTTGTCGGATCATGATATTCTAAATTCATCCACATCTTTGGAGGTTGGAGGAGCTGGTCCTAGATCTGCATTAAGACTTCTCCCCATGTAGTATTTAGAGGCGTATAATTATGGAAATGCCTCAGTGGAGACCGCTATTGATCTCTCCTTTGGGAACTTGGAGATCGGCGGTTCCAGAAAGAACTTCTGCCCTTCTGCTTCCTGGACTGGGAACGGGAGTGCTGTCGGTAAGCCTCCTTCTTCGACGGGAGGTGCTCCTTATTCGACCTTGCTGGGATAGCATCGACAGGGGTATCCTCAGCGAAAGCTTCTTCAGTATTGGTATACTTTCTTGCTCGCTCTAGTATACCAGTATAATCCTGAGGGTAAGACTTTATTAACGACCTTTTTAGATCATTTTTTTGCAGTCCATCCATAAAGACGGACATTATGATCGATTGATCTAGATCGTGAACTTCCAGGGCCGCCGCATTAAAGTGACACATAATTATGGATCGACTCACCATCCCTCTGATAGATAGTGTTCAGGTAGTCGGACCGCTTCTGCTGCTTGCAGCTGCTAACAAAGTGCACCGCCAGAGATCAGTCCAGCTCTTCAAAGAAATGTATCAAGCTCGATTTCAGATTGGAGTACCATTGTCGGGCTTCTCTCTTAAGAGTAGTGGGGAATGCCCGACAGAGAGTGGCATCCGATGCTCCTTGAAAGAGTAAAGTTGTTTTAAAAATTTTAACATGATCGATGGGGTTGGAGGTTCCATCATATGTCTCGAGCTAAGGCAGTTTAAAACCTGCCGACGGTAATTCCTTCAGAATCTTCTCATCGAAGGGAGGCTCGCCGTTGAGTCCGTCAAAGGGTCGAGAAGAAGATGTTTTATTTAGAGCTTCAAATTTCTTATCGAACTCTTGAAGCTTCTTTTCGATTATTAGATTTTGGATGGTACAGGCCTCGGACTACTGAGGAGAGCGATAGCTGGGAGTGGAATCATGCCCAGACTATGGGCTGAGAGATCACTGATGGGTTTATCTCCTTTTGGAGCTCTGTGGAGGTGCTCGAGGAGGCTCGACTTCCTATTGTAGGTGGGAGATCGGCAGTTGAAGTAGCGCCATTGCTGGGGGTACGGATGGAACCATCGAAGGAGGTATTGGTTGCACCATTGAGGGTAGTGCAGGGATAGTCTGACTTGGCTGTGGCACCATTGGAGGAGGTCCGAACATAGTTTGGACTGCCTGGATAACGATCGTTAAAAAATGAACATACTAAAGGAGCAGGTTGAACTAGTCCATGGTGACATGGGCCGATTAGATTGATGGAGGGGCTTCCACCACTGAGGGTTGAACATGATCTTCAACTCAAAATTCACTCTGTTGAGAGATAGTGGCCTCCACAACATCGTTGAGATGCGACGAGACCTTTTTAGGAGCCATTTGCGAGAGATCGTCCCTTCCTCTATCTGTTGTTGCTGGAAATTATTCATTTTGGATCCAAAGCGATCAACATTTTGTAGGAGATACTGGAATGACTTATAAAATAAAGTCCGGATCGGAGGATGTGACTCCAGTGAGGATCCTCCGATACTCAAGTCAGCAGAGAATAATCAAGCAACAATTGATTTTCTGAGAAGAATTTCTTGCTTATCTAGATCCTCGGGATATTTTGATATTTATAGGGAAGCTTCATGCAATTGTTACGCCGTTCTGCTAATCCTGGGCCGCTAATGTCGTCGTGGCGAGATTAGGGGCACCCTTCTCGCATAGAAAGGTTGTTATCAGCATGATCGAAATGCATTATCTACCTTCGATAGTTTAGGTCTAGCGAAGAATAGTATGTTTATGGTTGGATTACAGTTGCCGTTAATCTGCGAGATGAGTTGCTTATCCGAAGTGATTTAAAAATTACGAAAATCATCCGAAGCATTCATCGAATTAAATAGGTCGAATCTACTTCTGAAGGTCAGACATTAGTTTGGAGGGCATTATGGTAACTTTTTTGACCTCCGAATGTTTGTGGATATAAATTGAACTGAGGTGTTTCAGTCGATCTGAAGCGTTTACGTTACCATCATAATAGGTACCATGATTGTCTCCCATGGTAAGGGATCTCAAGTCTATGCTTACCCTAGCTGGCGGGGATCTCAAGTCCATGATTAATCCCATGGTAGGGATCTCAAGTCCACGCTAATCCCTCATGGCGGGGATCTCAAGTCCACATTTATCTCTTATGATGAGGATATCAAGTCTGAACATCAACATAATAGTGCTAAGAGTCAAGTGATATATATATATCAATATATATAATTCTGATACCATTTTAACTATCATACCTCTGATCCTAAATTTAAATAAAATAAAATTCAAAAATATGAATAGTCACTGCATACCTATAGAGAATTATTCCTATAAATATGCAAAGCATCCGATCTAAAAACTACTTCAATATAATATAAAAGATAGTCTACTCATCGCACAAGTAGTGGTAATATTAGAATAACTACTATTGCATAATAATATTTCTAATTACAATTTTTATAGTATTTTATATTGGTTTTATACAAACATCATTATACCCTTACTATCTCAGGGAGCTAACCACCTTTTAGAGACTGGCCTCAGCTCTATATACAATCCCAAAATGTTAAGGTCTGGTCCCAAAACTAGGTTCCTAAATCTAAAAATAATAGGTGAATATTTATGAGCTTCATGGCTCAATAAGTAATAGATACGTTTATAAAGTAGATTTAAAATAGGTTAACATGCAACTTGGGTGCATCATATAATACGTAATATCAATTGGATCATTATTAAAATATGCAATTAATGATATTCGATCACAATCATATGCAAACCGTCTTTAGCATCGAAATCAATAGATAATATAAAGATCCATTATATCTCAACTTCATAATACCATAATTAAATATGGATATCCATATTTTTTAGCTATACAGTCTCTATTGCGGTACCATGATTGCCCTCCATGGCAATAGACTCAAGTCCACACTTATCCCCTATGATGGAGATCTCAAGTCTACAATTATCCCTATGGTGGAGATCTCAAGTCCACGCTTATCTCTTATGATGGAGATCTCAAGTTCATTCTTATCCTCCATGATGGGGATCTCTAGTCTGGGCATTAACATAGTAAAGCTAAGAGCCAAGTGATACATATATCAATATATATATATATATATATATATATATATATATATATATATAATTCATATATTTTTTTGATTTAACTTTAATACAACTTGATACAACTCTGATACAGCTATGTTATATGCATTTTAACATATAATAATCATGATTTAATAAGTCTAATCGGATCATAGCATGTAACATTATTCAATTCATCTTATAAATCTTGATGTACTAATTAATTATTTATAATATATAAATTCTATGCATGATTAGATCGAAAAATAATTGAAGCTATTTGCATCATATCAAAGAAATGATACATAATAGTTTCATTCACAATTAAGTCTGGATGTACATATAATAATTTATATCATTTCAACGAAATAAGATGATTCACACTTGATTATGATTGATTGTTGTAAAATGTAAGTGTTACTTACAATGATTTATATCATGTACATCAAAAAGATGATATAAATATCTATTTAATTTTGATTAATTATAAAATATAAATATCATATACCTCAAAGATGCTAATGATCAAATAATTGACCACTCTGTCGAGATTTCTTAGGACCTAATAATCCACAACCATAGCTATGTTAACAAGCCACATCAAGGTTTTGAACTAATTCCTAATAACTTTCCTAACCTTCTTAAGTCTCCCAATTCATAGAATTTCCCTATCTTGGAGAAAAGAAAGAAAAAGAATAGATGATACAATAGCCCTTTCTTCATCAATTCTCCCAGCAATGGTCCTAATTTATTAATTATTTATCCTAGCTAAACTCATTCAAAAATTTTCAAATTTTTCCCCTGAGTTGACCCATGAGTCAACAATCCTTGATTAAAATTTTAGCTTAAACTACTCAGCCATTAGGAAGATAAAATTTTTGGATTAAAATAAGGTAGAACTAATTCACCCCCAAAACTTGACATGCAACCTTCCAAATCATTCATCATTTCTTAAGATTATCTTATCGTTGACATCCTCACTTTTCTTAACACTCTCTCTTCTCCTAACAATCCTTTCCTTTTTCAAATTTTTCTCTATCTCAATGCTTAATGTTTTTGTTTTTATCCTTCTTTTCATTCCATCATCTACTACTTAATTCATAATAGAAGTCAACTACATACAAAAAGTTTTGCCATCTACTCATTGATCTCTAATTGAAATCAGCCAGATACAAAAAGGCACTTAGGCTTAGCGATACTACTGAAGAGCTCACTTACAGTAATAGCCACACCTTAAAAGAGAGGGAAGGAAAAGAAGAAGAAAGGAGAAAGAAAAAGAGAGAAGAGGGCTGTGGTGGGGAAAGCACATGGAAGAGGGGAGCTCAGGAGAGATAGAAGTGTAGAAGGGAGTGTGGAGAGAGAGTGCTGTGAAGAGAGCACTAGGAAGGGAGGAGAGCATGAGGGAGATAGAGGGTGAGAGATAGACGATACACGAAGAGGAAATGTGGAGGGGTTCTATTCAAACAATAGATAAAACAAGGGAAGCATGTGGATTTTTTTTCTCCGATTTGGCTCGCACGCAGACTCCCTCAAAGAGCCATGGGTCCGCAGCATAGACCCCCCACATGACAACATGATTGGGCCCTGCTATCGAGTTAGGTCCCACACTCCTCCCAAGCTGCCTTCATCTTGTCCGCTACATTGACATGGCCCACGAAGGCTTTAAGGCCTGACATGTAGGCCATCATGCTTTTTCCTCTTTCCCAGTTCTCCTTGCTCAGCCCAAGAATGACTTTTGAGAGATGTGGCCAAGCCAATCACCCGCTGCCTCGAAGGCAGCCACTATCGGGGGGGCCATCGTCGTCGACAACCCCCTTGTTGATCTTGTCCAAGGAGGACATCCCAGTTATGGGGGATGAGATTAGAGTGACCACTACTAGTTCCTTCCGATGTTTGATAGAGGAGGTTTTAGTTTGAGTCAGAGGTGCTGTGCTCAAACTTGATTGGAGACCTCCATCCTTCATCCCCTCCAGTATAGTCATGTCCAGATGACACCCAGGCTCCACTACAGCTTCACCGTCTCTGAAAGACCCCAACTTGGGCTTGGATCTTAGCTCGTTCACAAGCCAACCCAGCTCAATAGTCAGAGTGGGTGGCCTTCCGCCCCATTTCCCTTCATGGGCCTTCATCGGCTTCTGGCCTGTTTCAGCTTAGATAAGCCTGCCTTGCCCATCACCATGTTGGGTCGGGTTGGGCTATCCTACCGGCCCAGGCCCACCACATCATTCATTCCAGCAAATCTTCATTAGGGCCTAGAATGCCGAGCCGGCCACCAGTTCCGACCCGCTAAAGTTCACTCGTTCGAGTTCAAGTCCCACAAATCCTTTATCAAGTGATCTATGATGTGCCAGCTTTGCAAGCTTTTGCCAGCCGTCTAAGTTGGGTAGTGAATTAGCTGGACCAAGTATCTCTTATAGTGAACTCGGCTTGGATGAGGATGAGTTAGGGTCGGACAAGTACTCATATGCTTTAAAATGTCATGAAGCATTGAGAGTAAGGATTTCATAGCTATCAGATACAGTGATTTTAACATTCTTTTATTGAGAAGCATGTAATTAATTTGAAGATAATTTTATTGTTCATTAGATTAAAACAATGTGAACTAGGAGTTGGAAGCAGTCGCCCTGTAAAAGAGTTCGGCTCGCCCGTCCTCCTTCAGCGATTAGAAAGCACTTGCCAAGCACTAATTGGATGAAATGGAGGAACTTCTTCCGCAATTGTTTGCTTGATCAGTTGTTTTCTGCAAAGATCAAGCCGAACTATACGCGCAAGTGGATGGTCTAGGTCTGCGAATGACTGCCGCCACATGAGACAGACCCTATGAAGAATTCCACTGATCAATCAAGGACCTTGCGCCATTCTTCCATGCACGTTGCTAGACTTCTGCATCTTATCATCCCTTGGAGTCGAAAGAATTTCCCCTACAAATACCCCCACAAACCCTATGATGAATTATTTTGGGTTCCGAGAAGTTAACCCATGTTTTGGACCAGGATCCTCCCACCTTACCAGCCTGTCCATCCACTGAACAGAGAGCGTCTCTAGAAAAATGGATAGACGAAGATAATAAGGCCAGATATTACATGTTGGGCTCGATGTCTGATGAGCTCCAGCGCCAACATGAAGATATCGAAATTGCTCGCCAAATGTTGGCTCACCTGTAGGAGATGTTTGGTGAACAGAGTCGCACAGCCAAATATCAAGTCACGAAATGACTTTTTAAGGCTAAGATGCATGATGGACAGTCAGTCCAAGATCACTATCTGATAATGATCAAGGACATGGAAGAGCTTGAGAAGCTCGGTGTGAAGTTAGACTTGGACCTGCAGAACGATATTATTCTACAATCCTTGACTGATGCATATGGGCAATTCATCATGAATTACCACATGCATAAACTTCAAAATTTCTTGACCGAATTAATGAATATGCTGGTCACCACTGAGCTTTCTATGAAAGATTCTAAAGGCTCAGTTCTTGCTATGGAACGAACTTCTTCCAAAAGAAAGTCTTATGAAAAGAAAAAGAAGTCTACGAAAAAGCAAAAGATGGAAGGAGCAAAGAAGAAGAAGGCAGAGTCGAAGATGAAAGTTGCTGCCAAAGGAAAGTGTTTCCATTGCAACAGCGACGGCCATTGGAAGCGAAACTATTCTACTTACCTGACCATCCTGAAAAATAAGAAGGAAGGTCCTTCTGGAGGTATGCTCGTTATTGAGTCTAATTTACGGTTTCTTCTGCATCTAGTTGGGTGCTTGACTCTGGTTCTAGTGCTCATCTATGCACTTCCATGCAGGGTCTTGAGGATAGCAGGAGGCTGAGGGATGGAGACACGATCCTACACATCGGTAATGGAGCAAGAGTTGCTGTAGTGATGGTGGAAATATACCCTCTTCGATTACCATCTGGTTTAGACTTAGTTTTGAAAGACTGTTATTATGTACCTGCAGCTAGCAGAAATTTGATTTCTGTTTCATGCTTAGCACTAGAAGGCTATGTGATTACCTTCTTTAAGGACCATCGTAACATTCTTTATGAAAGAAATAAAATTGTAAATAATTTCCTTATTAATGGTCTTTATCAGCTACATATTGATGTACCTGTTCTAACTATCAAGCAAAACTTAAATGCCAAATGACCTAGAGATAGTCCAAATGATAGATATCTATGGCACCTAAGATTAGGTCATATAGCAGAAGATAGAATTAACAAATTAGAGAAAAATGGGCTATTGAGTCCATTGACTTCCGAGTCATATCCTACTTGTGAATCCTGCCTTCAAGGCAAAATGACCAAACTCTCTTTTGTTGGACATGGAGAAAGGGCCACAGATCTTCTTATCCTAGTACATACTGATGTGTGCAGCCCATTTGATGTATCGGCTAGAGGCAATTTTGTCTACTTCATTATCTTTATCGATGATCTGTCTAGGTATGGGTATGTGTATCTTATGAGACATAAGTCTGAAGCTTTTGAAAAGTTCAAAGAATTCAGACATGAGGTAGAAAAACAAACTGAAAAATTCATTAAGGTTCTTCAATCAGACCGAGGAGGTGAATACCTTAGCCGAAAATTTTTAGACTATCTTAAGAAAAATGGCATAGTCTCTCAATGGACTCTACCAGGAACACCTCAACTCAACGGAGTTTCAGAATGGAGAAATCGAACCCTATTGGATATGGTTCGATCCATGATAAGCTTCACAGATCTTTCTGATTTTTTTTTTGGGACATTCATTGTTAACTTCAATTTATCTACTGAATAGGGTTTCCTCTAAGACCGTTCCTACCACACCGTATGAGATATGGCACGGTAAGAAACCAAGTCTGAGTCATCTCAGAATTTGGGGTTGTCCGGCTCATGTCAAAAGACAACAAGCGGACAAGTTAAAGTTTAGGTCCTTCAGAGCTCGATTCATAGGATATCCTAAAGAGTCATTAGGATACTATTTCTACATTCCAGAAGACTACAATGTGATTGTGAGTCGACATGCCATCTTTCTTGAAAAATAGTTTATTCAAGATAGCGGCATTGGAAAGCAAATTAAGCTTGATGAGAAAGTCTCACAAGAACAACGAGCTAAGGATCAATTGAAACCAAATCAGGTTGAGCCAATAAGAACACTACCTCCACCTCATAGATCGGAAAGAGTTTTCCATCCTCCTGAAAGATACTTAGGCATTATTTCAGAGAACGTAGAAAAAATATTCCTCGTAGGTAATGGTGCTCATGGTGATGACCCCAAAATCTATAATGAGGCGATATCAGATATCGACTCTGAGAAATGGCTAGAGGCAATGCAGTCAGAAATTGACTCGATGCACTCAAACCAAGTCTGGACCTTGGTAGATCCAGCAGAAGGTATAGTACCTATTGGGTGTAAATAGATCCTCAAGAGAAAGATTGGTATAGATGAAAATATGGAGACATTCAAGGCTAGACTAGTGGTAAAAAATTATAGTCAACGCGAAGGCATTGACTATCAGGATACCTTTTTTCCAGTGGCTATGCTAAAATCCATCCACACATTGCTTGCCGTTGCAGCCTATTTCGATTATGAAATATGGCAAATGGATGTGAAAATGGCATTCTTGAATTATATCTTGAGGAAGATATCTATATGGAACAGCCGCTAGGTTTCACATCCAGTGATATTGATCACAAGGTTTGTAAGCTGCAAAGGTCCATATATGGACTTAAGCAAGCATCTCGAAGTTGGAACACTCATTTCAATGATGTGATCAAAATATTTGGTTTCATCAAAAATGATGAGGAACCATGTGTCTTCAAAACGATCAGTGGGAGCGCTGTTGTCTTTTTCGTATTGTACGTGGATGTCATCCTCCTTATTGAAAATGATATTTTCATGATGACGACAGTCAAATTATGGTTGTCCAAGGAATTCTCCATGAAAGACCTAGGTGAAGCATCCTTTATTCTAGGAATTAAGGTCTATAGGGATAGACCGAATAGGATGCTAGGACTTTCACAGAAGATGTACATAGAGGAAGTACTAAAGAGGTTTAGTATGGAAAACTCTAAGAGGGGTTTAATACCCTTCAGACATGGTATTCATCTTTCTAAAAAGATGTGCCTTAGCACACCTGAGGAAATAGAACGCATGAGCAAGATCCCTTATGCTTCTGTAATAGGGAGCCTCATGCATGCCATGCAATGTACATGACCTGATATAGCCCATGCTGTGAGTGTCACAAGCAGATATCAGTCAAATCCAGGTGAAGAATGCTGGACTTCTATGAAATGTATTCTTAAGTACTTAAGAAGAACTAAGGATATGATGTTGGTCTTTGGTAACAGAGAACTCCAAGTCCAGGGATACACAGACTCGGATTTCATATCTGATATAGATGATCGAAAGTCGACATCTGGGAGTCTGTTTGTGTGCAATGATGGTGCTGTCAGCTGAAAGAGTTTCAAGCAAACGGTGATAGCAAATTCCACCATGAAAGCAGAATATATCGCTGCATCAGAGGCTGCGAAGAAAGCATTCTAGTACAAGAAGTTTGCTGCAGAAATTGGAGTAATACCATCAAATGCCATTCCTCTATACTGCGACAATAATGGCACCATAGCCCTTGCTAAGGAGCCAAGGTCTCACCAAAAATCCAAGCATATTGAGCGACGATACCACCTCATTCGTGATTATCTCGAGAAGGATTATGTCGAGGTCAAGAGAGTCAACTCCGCAGATAATATGGCAGACCCACTTACAAAGCCATTTGGATAACAAAAGATCGAAGCCCACCTTGAGAAGATGGGACTTAGACTTGTAGCCAATTGACTTTAGGATAAGTGGGAGATTGTTAGATATATGTGCCCTAGAAGCCAAAATTGGCTGACACTTGTAATACACTTCTAGGGGTAAAATTATAATTATGACTATAATCAATAAAATGGATTATTTTCTATCACATATGTGTATTTAGTGTCTGTGATACATCTTTTGAGTTAATGATAATGATAATTCATATTTTCAAGAGTTGAAAATTTAAGACATGAATAATCATTATTAACTCATAAAATGCTCCCGACCATAGGATCATCATGAGGATGGTGATTGATCTGGAAGGTTGGTGTACAATCGCTTCTCTTTAGTAGATGAGTCTTGAGTCTATAGTGTGGAGACATCGGAGCGAGAGTATAGATACTCGTTAGAGAACGAGGGCACTGAGCGTGACCACCTCGAGTAGTCATTAGGGAAGTCTACCTTCTCGTCAATGACTGACTCGATGCTGCAGTGGTGTGTCTGGTTCTTTGACCTGAGGTGCATCGGCAGTTCACCTTGAGGGTGTTATAGTTTGACTACACCATTACTCGATCTCCTAGCCATTCGAAATCCTGAGGTGTATGTTGGCTATAGCATGTTCATTGTAGGAACTGGATTGCATCAAGATGGAATCTATCTACCTCGGTGGTAGAGGAGCAGCCCTATGATGATCATGAGAATCAAGTCCAGAAGTCCCATGGCCATGGCAGAGTGAAATAATAGAAAGAGTTTCTATTTAGATTTTCACATTGGACTTGAATCGAATGATTACATCATATGATAGAAACTAGGGTTTGACGAGTTCACCTTAACCCTAATCTGATCGGGGCTCAAGATAGAAGAACTTAATCACACAGGTAGCTGCACCAAGAGGTTCGCATTCAGCTCTGATGGGTTGCCACCATATACTGCTAGGTGTCACTGGTGGATTTTGGGAGCAATTAGAATGATTTAGATGATCGATCATTCTAGCTGTTCGAATCAGAAGAGTTCTGATCCATCGAAAGGAGTTTCGATGATGTCGATGATAGAGATCATGACATATCCCATTACCATACAGAACTGAACCTAACTGGGTCACACAAATAAGGGTTTGAATCTGGTGATCATCAATTGAACTGATCTAGTTCAATTGATCTGAATGAGATTCAATTAGGTTCAAGGAAATCGTGCTAGCACTCGATTGAACCTAACGTTCTTCTTTTACTATCATAAATAAGTTGTCCTGACTGAGCCAAAGGAGTTTGTGCTCAATCAGAGGCCTTCATATGGTCTGACTGGAGGTTGTCCAAGTTAGAAAAGGTTGTCTTATTTTGTAAGACATTACCTGCCATTTTTGGTCACCTGCCATTTCTTGTTCTTTGACTTTGGTCAAAAGTCTACCTTTGATTGGTCAAATGTTGACCATTGACACTTTGACTTTTGTCCATATGTCATGCACCTATTGGAGAGCTGGTGGGGGCCTGTCCCTTGCTAGAACCTAGCAAGGAAGAGGGCGCACGCCACCCTTGGCGTGTGCCCAAGTTGGAGGCGCCCAGGAGTCCCTATTGGATAGGGACTCCATCTTCTTTTTGGATTCTAATTAGAGTTCTCCTAAGAACCAACTTTGATTGGTCTTAGGCTCCCTCTAAGGAGGAATCCAGGGGACTCTATTTCCACCAATCAGATTTAGATCTGATTTCACAAAGGGTTGTGATTGGTTGGAAAGAAGAGGAGTTGGATCACGCTCAGTCAATAAATAAGACCCTGTGCCCAACTTAGATAAGATTGAATCACAATTTTTTATGCCCCAAGGCTGCCTCTCCCCTCTTCCTCCATGCCAAACCCACCTTCTTCCTCTCCTCTCCACATCTAAAAGGAGTTTTGGATTTTGGTTGGTGCGATCTAGATGAGAGAAAGGCGACTAAAAGTTAGAAGGCTACTACAAAGGACGACTGCTGATCTTAGAAAAGAGTTTTAAAGATCCTCCAGATCAGATCCAGATTTAATTTTTGGAGATATGATAGAGGAGAAGAGGATCTCCAGATCCAATCTAAGTGGATATCGATAGAGGCCAGGCACTTGCGTGGCTAGATCCAGAATCTTCCGCTGCTCACAGGATCATCATTGGGTAATAGGATTATCCACTTCAAGGTAAATTAAATTTGATTTAATGTATCTAATTTTATTTTAATTATTAAAATAATAAAAATTAAATCTAAAATATTCTAGATCTGATTAGGATCAAAGAAATTTTTTTTTGAAATATATCTCTTGATCCGATCAGATCTAAACGAATCTGGTCCGAGAAATCAGGATTTTTCCTTCACCGGCCTCGCCTCCATCATTGGGAGGGAGGGGGTCCGACCTCACTGATGAGGGAGATCGAGAGAGGAAGAGTGAGAGATCAAGAGAGCGAGAGAGGGAGGGAGGGGGTCTGGCCTCGCCGGCATCACTCAGAGGGATGGGTCCGACCTTGCCGATGAGGGAGATCGAGAGAGTGAGAGAGGGAGGGATGGGGTCCAGCCTCGTCGGTGAGGGTGATCAAGAGAGGGAGAGAGAAAGATCGAAAAATGAAAAAGTTGGGAGGAAGGGGTTCGGCCTCACCACTGCCGACGATGAGAGAGATCGAGAGAGGGAGAGAGGGAGTGATCGAGGGGATGGCACACAGTCGAGCCGGCTCGGATATGCAGTCGAGCCGGCTCGGGCCAAGATCGAGCTGACTGGGGGAGGACCCTAGCCGAATGTCTCAGGCATGGAGTTGGCTGTCTTAGGCATGGAGCCGGCTTAACTTTTGAGCAAATAGAATTTGATATGTCATGATGTTATATTGATTAATGTTCATTAATGTTGCAGATCACGATGGCACCAAAATGCCATCTAGCTTTCACCCCTATCTTTCGGCAGATTACGCGTAGTTCAGCATCCAAGGAGCAGTCAGAGCATACTCCATCCACCTCGACATCGACTGCTCAGGAACCTCCACTATCGGCTTCTACTCCATTGGTGGCATCTACTCCATCGATAGTTGAGCCTCTACCATCATCCATATCTGAGGCACATGCTACTACGCAGGCATCTGAGTGTACCTTTTTATTATATTATCATAACTTTTATTTTTTATATAGTATTTGTATACTTATATATTTGTACAACGTATTTTCATTGCAGGTGCATCATCCAATCGGATATTTCACGGTTCCACACGTATGAACACGTGTGAAATCGGCTAGCATCAGGTGATGGTGCAGTATGATACGATGCAGAGGGAGGTTGGTAGAGGGAAGACTATGTGAGGAGATGCATTTCTTTTTTTGGAGTGCTTGTGAGGTGGTCGGAACATCATTTCTCATAAAGCCCAGAAGACTTGAGCGTTTGATAGGATGCTACCATCAGAGATCGGGTATGGGAGGAGATATGGATAAGTACGCGCATCTAAGTTATGTTTATGTATTTTATATGTTTACACTATATATGTTTGATTAGAATAATTTTATAACTGATTTTTAATAAATTTGTACAGAGGAGGTACGACTTTTTCAATCAGAAAAGAGCTCGAGATGCCCGACTGAAGAAGATCGAAAAGTTGTACCAGGATTATAAGATCAAGCTCCATAGAGGATGGCTCGAGCACCAACGAGACACTCCGAAGGAGCTTGTTCCCTAGATACAGGACTATCCTCTGAGTCAGTGGGAGAGGATGGTTAGACACTAGAGGAGCTAGAAGTTTGAGATAAAATTTCTAACTTTTAAATTTTTCAATAAGCTTAAAGTTTTATTTAAATATTTTTTAAAATATTTATTATTTATTTGAATACTTATTAGGCTATCTTCCATCAGAATCGGAAGAACCGTACAGTCCAAGAGTATACTTACACTCTAGGCTATGAGTCTATGGCCAATCTGTACATAGAGAGATAATTAATTTTAAATCTTATTAGATAAATTAAATTCATATTTTTTATCATCTTTCTGATAATTTTTTTTTTATTATAGCTGGTTAGAGATGGAGTGAAACCCAACCGTAGCGAAATCTTCCGATCCAGCCGCATGGACAAGACGGACAGATCGATGAACACCATGATCGAAAGTATTTTTATAAGTATTAAATATATTAGTATATATGATTAGTATTATAGCATTTCTTATAAAATTTTATTTTAATTTATAATTACAGGATCAGTTAGATACACTCACGAGCGAGGGCCTGGATACCTCTAGGCCCCATGACCATCTATCTTAGATCTTGGAGCCTGAGCACTCTGGGAGGATCCGATGCAAGTCCAGATACACACCAACGAGCTACTGCTCTGAGGCGAGCGTCTTCTTATAGACTTTCAATATTATTAGTCGGAAGGAGCTTGAGGAGGTCTTGGCACGGGCAGATCATGCTGCAACACGAGCAGACTGGGCTAAGGAGTGCGCATCTCATCTGGAGGGCATCGTGAGAGACAAGATGTCAATGCTTAATGCACGTTTTGGAGTCACGGGCTTCAAGGATATATTGATCTACATTCCAACTCCAACTCCAGCTCCAACTTCAGCTTCGACTCAAGCTCCGACTCCGGGTCCAACTCCGACTCTGGCTCTGGGTCCGACTCCGACTCTCGATGATGACCACGACGATGATGATGTAGATTTAGAAGACTTTTGATGTATTTTATTTTTTAAAAAAAATATCATAATAAATTTTATTCGATAATAAAATTTTAGTATTTTAGAATAATTTTTTATTTATTATATTTTCTTATGTTATATATCTATATTTATTAGGTAAAATATATAAAAAATAAAAATTTTATTTTTTTAATTATTCAAGATCTACAATAATGATTTTATAACTGCTGTCATATCCGTGCCAACCACTGTCATAGGTTCCTGATGTAAATGGTGTCAACCGCTATATTTGACCTATAGCAGCAGTTAAAAAACTACTGCTATAGATTACCTATGGTAGTGGTTATGTAACCGCTGCTATAAATAATCTATGGCAGCAGTTACATAACTGCTGCTATAGATCGATCTACTACAGTAGTTTATAAACCACTGCAATAGGCTATCTATGGCAATGGTTTTAGCAACCACTATCATAGAGCTACGATAACGACCGCAGTAGCAGCGGTTAGAAAATCACTGTCATAGTCTATAACAGCAATTTTTTGGGCTATAGCAGCGATTACAAACCGCTGCCATAGCTTTTTTTTTATAGTAGTGAGACCTCTTTCTCTCTCTCTCTTTCTTATCTATTTTTTCATGACTTTGGGGTTTCAAAGAAAAAGAAAGAGATGGCCATTGTTCGATCTCAAGGTAGAATGAAAATTAAGTGGAGAGAGGTGAAGAAAATAGTGCAGGATTTGCTATGCTACTTTCAAAAAATATTTCAAAAATAGCAATGATGCAGAAAAAATTAATAAATTTAATTAATTATCTATTAATCATATCAGATTATTTAACCCTACACATTAGGATCTAAACATAATATGCATGCATACATCAATAGATCTGAAAATAAAACTATGTAATAAACTATTTACTATATCTACATGTTCAAAATATAATACCTTTTCGTAGATAGTCGATCACCATAATCTAAGTCTATCAGATAATATTCTAATATCATATCATAGATGCACACATATTCAGCCTCTATGGTTGGTCCACATGGAGCTTCTAATCCTGATCAGCCCCACTGGAGTGCTAGCTCCTCGCTGGGACCTTCGATGGCTGATCATGATCGATCCGATCAATCATATACTTTTTAATTTTTTAGATATTTCAAAAAATTAGAATATAAATATTAGAGGATGATGAAGATGTGTTTCAAATTTGGTGATGATCCGATGCTCACAGCACTCGATCTCTCCACCCGAACCCAGATTCCCAAATCTAGGATTTCACTCGGTCCAAAAATCCTGACACACTAAAAATCCTATCATGCCCTCTCTGTATGGAGTTTTTCTATGAAATAAGTTTTTATGGAAAGATAATTTTTAGATCTATAATCTTTATTTAGATTATATCTAAAAATAGAAAATTTTTAGAGGTGAAAATTATAAGAGAAGAGAGGCATAAGGGAAAAGAAAAGTGCTACAGGATCCTATTCATCTTTACTCTAAGATTTTTTTTGCCCAAAACTAATACCCAAACATACTAAAATTTTTACCACATAATGCTAACCCAATCTTCTATATGCACAAAAATTCTCATTATTTATTAACATGAATACCATAGTAAAATCATATTAAAAATGATAAGAATCGAGTGGTTGAGAGGTTTTAACAACTCACTTGATTTCAAAAATTAAATGAGCCTCTTATCCTTATCCAACACCCCCTTCCTTATATTTAACATGCAAAAGGACTCTCCTTTTATGTGCACACATTTTTATTTCTCCAAAAATGTTCGACAAATAAAAGGAAGGGGGTGGGAAGTAGAGTAAAAAAATCAAAAATGATGGGTGCATGGAAGAATTTGAATTCAAACTTCATTTGACTTGGTCCTAATTGGTTTCAATCAAACCAATTAATTTAGATCTAATTAAACCAAATTAAATCCAACCAAATTAAGTTTAGCCTAATCTAATAAAATTTTAATTAAAATATAAATTAATTAGATCTAGATCCTGAGCAAATCAGGATCAAAACTTTCATAGTGATTAGGTCATCTTATGACCTGATCGAGTCAAATCCAATCGAATCAAATTCAATCAGACTTGATCGAATCCTCATCGCTCAATCAAATTGAGCTAATCAATAATCAAATTACTAATTAATCCTTCAAAAATATCTGAGTCCAAATTGAATGGATTATTGGGCAACAGAGTTCTATCAATATGAAACTCTTGAAAAGTCCTAAATCAGTGTGACTCTTGAACTCAATGACCCAAACGAATCAAACTCACGATCATAGAGTCTCAGACTAGTAAAACTCTTAATTAGAGAGTCCCAAATGAATAGAACTCAGAGTTTCAGTTCAGTAGGACTCTTGATCATAGAGTTCCAGTCCAGTGGGACTCTTGACCATAGAGTTCCAGACCAATGGGACTCTTGATCAGCCATCAGATCAGATAGAAACTCCTAATGTATGTAATCCCACAGGTTCAAACTTAAGTCGGTAGCATAGAAACTAATTTCTATACTAATCAAAGTGACCATCTAGCAATGGTACCCAACATCCGGATAGGTCGAATAATCGCATCACAATATTCAAAACCTACGCGAATATGGTTATCGTATAATTCATCCCTATGACCTCTATATAATAGATGACTCAGGATTAAACTATCAATCCTAAAAAATACAACCATATCGTGTCTCAAAGCAATTAGTCCCTTGACTCCTCACTAAGACTATCCTGACCAAGGTTTTGCTAAATTGAAACATAATTGAACACAGCACCTGAAATCAAGAGTGGTCAATCCCATCTTGATATACGCACCGACTCCATAAGTACTTGACTATGCCCAAAAATCTTTCATCACTAAATTAAAAATTCAAATAATCCGACACCAAAATACAGTGAGTTGCTTGGAAGTCACCATGGTGACCTCAGATCGGAGGAACATTTATACCCATATTCCATCAAAGCCCTAGAGTTGGTCACGTTCAGTGTAGATGTACCCATACATCTCACTTGCATGCCATATCAGTATCTCAATACTGCTTGGTTATGAAGACAACCAACCTATATGGCACACAACGATCTATACTTGATAAACGTTGTCATCCTAAGTAACAACATATCATTTGATTGTGAACTATTTAAAGACTAAATGATAAATCCTCATTTATCGAATCTAGATAGTCCTAAGGACTTCATCACAACACAGATGTTCATTAGAAGATAATAGAATTTATGATAAAAAATATTAAAATAACTTTTATTAATTTATAATTCATATACAATTATAAATATATAGCCAACTATCAACAAACTGACAATTAGCTTTGGAACACATTCCCAATAATCTCCTACTTGGACTAAAGCCAATCGGTGTAGTATCTAATACCTATCTTTGACTTAAAATCGTCAAACTCCTTTACTGCAATAGCTTTAGTGAATGGGTCGGTCAGATTCTTCTTTTCGTTGATCTTCTAAAGGTCGATGTCACCTCGATCCATAATTTCTCGAACAAGATGATAGCGGTGCAGAATATGCTTCGTCCGCTAGTGTGCCTTTGATTCCTTCGCCTGAGCAATGGCTCTAGAGCTGTCACAATAGAGCAAAACTGGACTATTAAGGAAGGATGCTACTTCGAGCTCGATAATGAATTTTCTTAGCCACACCGCTTCTTTGACAGCATCTGATGCAGCGACATACTCCACTTCACAAACTGAATCGACCATAGTACGATGCTTGAAACTCTTCCAGCAGACGACCCCACCATTAAGGATAAATATATATTCTGACATACTTTTGCTATCATCATGATCAGACTGAAAAATTATAGTTTGTGAACCCTACAAGTTTTAAATCCGATTCACCATATACAAGCTACTGGTCCTTAGTATTTCTTAAATACTTCAGGATGGTTTTAACAACCTTTCAGTGATTCTCTCTTGGAATTAGATTGGTATCTACTCACTACACCTAGTGAGTATACTACATCTGGTCGCGTACATATCATGGCATACATTATAGAACCCACTGCTGAAGCATATAGTATTCTATTCATACGTTCTCTATCTAAAGGTATTATTGGACAATCCCTCTTTGAAAGAAAAATTTTATGGCCTATCGGTAGATAGCCTTTCTTAAAATTTTTCATGCTGAACCGTTTCAGCACAGTGTCAATGTACGTGGACTGAAACAATCCAAGCAACCTTTTAGATCTATTTCTATAGATCTTCATCCCTAGGATGTATGAAGCTTCTCTCAGATCTTTTATGGAGAACTGTGATGACAGCCAGAATCTTTATTTCTTATAATGCAGGGACATCATTTTTGATTAAGAAAATATCATCCACATACAATACTAGGAATACTATTGCTGGACCATTAGCCTATTTGTATATGCAGGGCTCCTCTTCATCCTTAACGAAGCCATATGTTTTGATTGTTCTATCAAATCGTATGTTCCAGCTCCGAGATGCCTGCTTTAGTCCATAAATGGATCTCTGAAGCTTACACACCTTAGACTCATCTATGAACGTGAAACCTTCAGGTTGTATCATATACACCTCTTCATCCAGCTCTTCATTTAGGAAAGTTATTTTTACATCCATCTATCAGATTTCATAATCTAGATGGATAGTTATGGCAAGCATTATCCAAATGAATTTGAGCATTACCACAGGAGAGAACGTCTCGTCATAGTCAATACTATAATGTTGATGATACCCTTTGGCAACCAGACGGACTTTATAGGTCTCCACCTTTTTGTCTGTGCCTCTTTTCCTCTTAAAGACCCACTTATATCCTATGGATTTTACCCCTTCGAGTGGGTCAACCAATATCCATATATCATTAACATTCATAGATTCTATCTCAAATTTTATGGCCTTAAGCTATTTCTCAGAGTCGGATCTCTGCATTGTATCCATATAAGTAATTAGATTCTGATCATTTTCTTCGAGTTCGATAGGATCCCCGTCCCAACCAGAAAATAATAGTATCTATTTGGTTGACGTGGCACTCTACCAGATCTCCTTAAGGATGCTTCTACAATGGGTTCTGGATCTGATCTAATCAGATCCAGCTTAGGTTCAACAACTTATGTTCATTCTTCCATCTATCGTACTTTATCAAATTTGACCTTAGAGGCATTAGTTCCTTCACTAAGAAACTTCTTTTCTAAAAAGACTGTCTTAAGATTGACAAACACTTTTTGCTCTTCAGCAAGGTAAAAGTAGTACCCTTTTGTTTCTTTTGGATAACCTATAAAACTACACTTATCATACCTAGGTCCAAGCTTGTCTATCATCAAACATTTGATGTAAGTCGGACACCCCCAAACCCTAAGGTATGAAAGCATTGGCTTACGTCCTATCCATATTTCATATGGTGTTTTATTAACAGATTTACTCAAAATCCTATTTAGAATGTAACAAGCTGACTTGAGTGCATATCTCTATAGGAAGATCGGCAAACTAGCAAACTCCATCATGGATCGAACCATGTCCAATAGGATCCGATTCTCCTTTCAAACATACCATTATGTTGTGGTGTTCCAGGAGGAATCCATTGGGAGAGAATTTCATTCTCTCCAAGATATGTCAGAAACTCATTGAAAAAGAACTCACCCCTTCAATCAAATCGAAGAGTTTTAATACTCTTTCCAATTTATTTTTCTACCTCATTTTGAAATAGTTTGAACATTTCAAACGACTTTGACTTATGCTTCATTAAATAGACATACCCATACCTCGATAGGTCGTCTGTAAAGATTATGAAGTAGAAATATCCACCTCTGGTACTTGAGCTCATGGGTTCACATACATTCGAATGTACTAAACTCAAAAATTCAGTGGCTCGTTCATCTTTTTCAATAAAAGGTGACTTGGTCATCTTACCAAGAAGATAAGACTCACAGATCGAAAGTGACTCACAATCACTAACTCCAAAAAAAAAAATTTGAGCTAACCTATTAATTCTATTCTTGCTAATATGATCTAGTCTACAATGCCAAAGGTAGACATCAGACACATCACTAATTTTAGAATGTTTACTGAAGGATTGAACCACGTTAACAGGCATAGAAAGTAAATAAATTTTATTATTCAATTATCCAATCAAAATTATAACACCATTTAAAATGACATTATAAAAAAAATTTATTAATATTTTAAAATTATTTATGGCCAAAAGGCCTACGGAAATGACATTCAATAAGAAAGTTGGACAATAATGACATTCATTATGAATAACGTTTACTGAAGGATTGAACCATATTAATTAGCATAGAAAGTAAATAAATTTCATTATTCAATTGTCCAATCAAAATTGTAACACCATTCAAAATGACATTACAAAATTTTTTTTTATTAATATTTTAAAACCATTTATGGCCAAAAGGCCTACAGAAATGACATTCAATAAGAAAGTTGGACAATAATGACATTCATTATAAATAACTTTATTTGAATTGATTACAAGATTCATGATTTCTAAAGCTAGAATTAGAACTTGTCTTCCATCTCTAATGTTCAGGAACCTCTCGTCTTGATCAAATCTCTTACTAACCTATAAGCCCTGCATAGAATTACAAATATGATAAGAGCTTTCAGTATCTAATACCTAGGTAGTAGAATCAAATAAGAAAAAATTACAAGGTATTATCATATAATTACCTTACCCAGCAATCCACTTATTTCTTTCTCAACCTATTCGAGTCCAGGGAGGCAATGTATAGAGGATAGTTGCTCTTCCAATGCCCTTGCTTCTTGCAGAAGAAGCACTCTACCTAGGCTCTGGTCGGGCTTGCGCTTCTTAGGTCTTGACCCTGTGTAGTCGTCCCAACATACGACCGTACCTTCTTATTTTTTTCTTCTTATTCTTCTTTCCTTTCTTAAAGAGTCGAACGATCAGAAGAAGATCCTCCCACTACATTCACCATCTCCTTGTGAAGTTGGTGATCCTTCTCAAAGTTCTGTAGCAATCCCAACAAACCATGTGATAGTTCACTATAGGCTTTGTCATTCTAAAATGAGTTAGAAATGGGAGGAAGGACTTGGGCAAAGAATTAAGGATCGCATTCTTACCGAGCTGCTCGTGCAGGAGAAAGCCCAACTTGCTAAGACGCTCAATCATCTTGCAATCATGTACAATACATGATCGATGACTGAGGTCCCATCCCTCATCCGAGTATTGCATTAAAAATTAGCACAACCTATTTTATGCCTTTCAACGTCGTCCGACGTGCCAAAAGAGTCGTTCAATATTTTAAGCATCTTCTGTGGCTAAATGTTTTCAAACCTACGGCTGAACTCGTCATTCATTGCCGCCAGCATTATACATCGAATGATGGTGCGGTCATTGAGCCACTTCTGATAAGTGTCTTGGACCGCTCTCCTAGCGTTCGGGACTGGCGTCCTCAGGTGCTCGATCCGGATCCATTACCATATAAAGGATCCACTCATGCTTTAGGATGATTTTTAACTTATGATATCAGCTATCGTAGTTGGATCTCATTAATTTACCATGGTCTAATAATGACCGAAACGATAGGTTAGTGGCCATGTCTGCACAAAAAGAAAAACCAAACCTAATTAGTATATGGATTATTAATCCTAAAGACTTGGACTTCAGTCTAAAGATCCTCCCACTATTTTATACGAATTGATAGTCTCTACCTTCAATTCGAGAAATTACTCTAATTCCTTAGTGGATACTAGAATCCACATAGACTACATATGAGCCCAACTTTGGTTAGGTCAATCCCATGTGCACCTATGGATAGATTCAAAAGCAATTATTTCTCTAAACAACTTCTAGTAACATTGATTTTGCCCCATAGACCTAATCAGTAGGCTTTGGCCTCCACTGAAAAAGATACAGTTAGATCCAACCATTAATATAACCATATTTGGTCTTATCTAACCAATAAATGATCAGACCCAACTTTGGTCGGCCAACCTAACCACCATCAGAAAGACTTAACCAAATTATCATTTTATGAATGATAATTTCATTAGTCAATAATCACCAAGCCTTTGGGCCTCCAATGATCATTATACTAATGAACCTATTATCACTCAACTTAATGGGAGGCTATGATTTAGTTATCTATATAACTATTTTATTTTTAAGGATCTAATAATTTTAGAAGATTTAGTTAACCAATTTAAGAAAATTCAACAAGCCAATTTTGATCCTCTCACTGACTTTACTAAGTCAGAAAAGAATCTAATCTAAGCTGGCATTAGAAGCACCTAAATCAGTCAGACTGATTTACCTAATAGACATGATGGATGAGCCTAAATCATCAAGTGATCTAATCAAAATCTAACTCATCAGGATGATCAGATAAGCGAGATCAGTGGAAGAGATATGCCATTAACTCATGAAAGACCAAATCAGTGCGAATAGCTTCCAATTAAAAACCATCGATCAAACTGCCAAACTTATCTTAGACACCATCCGATTCATTAGTTATAATTTGACCAACCTAGTAATTTTGGATTCGACCGCATAGCCTTAAATCAAGTCTATTTGATCCTTGTTAAAGGCATGGACTTGACCAACTACAACTATTGTAATTGAGTCTATAGAGTCCTTAACCTAATCTAAATTAATATTTAATTAGATTTGATCAATTACTCTAAATTAGTCCATCTTTTAACTAACCTTAAGTCTAACACAATTTATGGACCTAATTCAGCTATAATGTTTATGATTAATGGATGATACTAAATCATTATACTTAATTTTTAATTAAGATGGGCTGAGGGTTAGGGTTCAATATTTTGAAAATATTTTTAATTTTGAAAGGTTCTTTATAATTTAGCAAATTGAGTCGACTCATTTTAAAATTAAATCATCTCAATTCACAAACAATACTAGTTGTAGGGTTTATCTGAAACAATACATAATCATAAAATCATGCAAACTCATAGCATATGATCTAAATTAGATTAAAGCCTAATATAATTAAATTATAAAAATATTAGATTAAATCTAGTAATTTCATCGATATAGATCAGCAACGTATCAGGATAATCTTTTTATTGTAGGAGGTAAATCCTATAGTAGGACAACCTGATCCGTATGATCTAAATTTTAATTTTTTAGATCTAATTACTTTAAATTAGATCAATATTTAGATTAAATCTAAATAATTAATCTAAATATGATTTGTTTGAAGAATCTCGCTCTGACTTGAAGAAAATTGTGTAGGATTTACTATGTTACTTTTGAAAAATATTTTAAAAATAGCAATGATGCAGTAAAAATAATTAATTTAATTAATTATCTCCTGAAAAATTCTATATATTAGACTAAATATAATATACCACTAAATTTGAATCTATATAATAAACTATCACATCAGAATATAATATCTCTCTGTGTGGATATCACATCATAGTTCCGACTTTTATGGTTGGTCCATAAATCATAATTAGCTTTTATGATGGTTGAAATCGATCTGATAACTTTTAGATATTTTAAAAAATTAGAACTATAATGATGAAGAAGTGTTTCTTTATTTAGATAGTACATATCTAAAAATAAAATATCCTTCACATCCTCTCTGTGTGGAGTTTTTCTATAAAATAAATTTTTATGAAAAGATAACTTTTAGAAAATCTTTATAATCATATCTAAAAATAAAATATCCTTAGAGAAAATCATAAGAGAAGAGAAGCATAAGGAAAAAGAAAAGTGTTGTAGGATCCTATTCACCTTCACTCCAAGATTTTTTTTCACCCAGAACTAATGCCCAAAATTATTAAAATTTTTATCACATAATGCTACCCCTTCTCCTACATGCACAAAATTTTTCATAATTTATTGATGTGAATACCATGAGAAAACTGCATGAAAAATGATAAGGATCGAGTGGTTGGGAGGTTTTAACCACTCACTTGATTTCAAAAATCAAATGAGCCTCTTATCCTTATCCAATGCCCCTCCCTTGTGTTTAACATGTAGAAGGACTCTCCTTCTATATGTGCATATTTTTATTACTCCAAAAATATTTGATAAATAAATGGGAGGGTGTGGGAAGCAGAGTGGAAAAGTCAAAAATGATGGGCGCATGGAAGAATTTGAATTAATTGAAACTTAATTTGACTTGGTCCTAATTGGTTTCAACCAAATCAATTAATTTAGATCCAATTAAACTAAGTTAAATCCAACCAAATTAATCTTAGCCTAATCCAATAAAATTTTAATTAAATTAAAAATTAATTAGATTTAGGTCCTGATCAAATCAGGGTCAAAACTCCCATAGCAATTAGGTCATCTCATGACCTGATCGGGTCAAATCCAATCAAATCAAATTTAATCGAACTTGATCGAATCCGCATCACTCATTCAAATTGAGCTAATTAATAATCAAATTAGTAATTAATCCTCCAAAAATATCTGAGTCAAAATCGAATGGGTTACTAGGCAATAGAGTCCTATCAACATGAAACTCTTGAAGAGTCCTAAATTAATGGAACTCTTGAACCCAATGATCCAAATGAATCGAACTCACGATCATAAAGTCTCAGACTAGTGAAACTCTTGATCAGAGAGTCCCAGATAAATAGGACTCAGAGTTTCAGTCCAGTAGGACTCTTGGTCATAGAGTCTCAGTCCAGCGGGACTCTTGA
>QRFJ01000152.1:868568-973749 GCA_006176705.1 Cocos nucifera
GACATTCAAGGCTAGACTAGTGGCAAAAGGTTATAGTCAACGCGAAGGCATTGACTATCAGGATACCTTTTCCCCAGTAGCTATGCTAAAATCCATCCGCACATTGCTTGCCGTTGCAGCCTATTTCGATTATGAAATATGGCAAATGGATGTGAAAACGGCATTCCTTAAATGGATATCTTGAGGAAGATATCTATATGGAACAGCCGCTAGGTTTCACATCCAGTGATACTGATCACAAGGTTTGCAAGCTGCAAAGGTCCATATATGGACTTAAGCAAGCATCTCGGAGCTGGAACACTCATTTCAATGATGTGATCAAAAAGTTTGGTTTCATCAAAAATGAAGAGGAACCATGTGTTTTCAAAAGGGTCAGTGGGAGCGCTGTTGTCTTCCTCGTATTGTACGTGGATGACATCCTCCTTATTGGGAATGATATTCCCATGTTGACATCAGTCAAGATGTGGTTGTCCAAGGAATTCTCCATGAAAGACCTAGGTGAAGCATCCTTTATTCTAGGAATTAAGGTCTATAGGGATAGACCGAATAGGATGCTAGGACTTTCACAGAAGATGTACATAGAGGAAGTACTAAAGAGGTTTAGTATGGAAAACTCTAAGAGGGGATTAATACCCTTCAGACATGGTATTCATCTTTCCAAGAAGATGTGCCCCTAGCACACCTGAGGAAATAGAACGCATGAGCAAGATCCCTTATGCTTCTGCAATAGGGAGCCTCATGTATGCCATGCTATGTACACGACCTGATATAGCCCATGCTGTGAGTGTCACAAGCAGATATCAGTCAAATCCAGGTGAAGAACACTGGACTTCTGTGAAATGTATCCTTAAGTACTTGAGAAGAACTAAGGATATGATGTTGGTCTTTGGTAACGGAGAACTCCAAGTCCAGGGATACACAGACTCGGATTTCATGTCCGATATAGATGATCGAAAGTCGACATCTGGGAGTCTGTTTGTGTGCAATGGTGGTGCTGTCAGCTGGAAGAGTTCCAAGCAAACGGTGATAGCAGATTCCACCATGGAAGCAGAATATATCGCTGCATCAGAGGCTGCGAAGGAAGCATTCTGGTACAAGAAGTTTGCTGCAGAAATTGGAGTAATGCCATCAGATGCCATTCCTCTATACTGCGACAACAATGGCGCCATAGCCCTTGCTAAGGAGCCAAGGTCTCACCAAAAATCCAAGCATATTGAGCGGCGATACCACCTCATCCGCGATTACCTCGAGAAGGTTACGTTGAGGTCAAGAGAGTCAACTCCGCAGATAATGTGGCAGACCCACTTACAAAGCCGTTGGGCCAGCAGAAGATCGAAGCCCACCTTGAGAAGATGGGACTTAGACTTGTAGCCAATTGGCTTTAGGACAAGTGGGAGATTGTTAGATATATGTGCCCTAGAAGCCAGAATTGGCTGACACTTGTAATACACTTCTAGGGGCAAAATTATAATTTTGACTATAATTAATAAAATGGGTTATTTTCTATCACATATGTGTATTTAGTGTCTGTGATACATCCTTTGAGTTAATGGTAATGATAATTCATATTTTCAAGAGTTGAAAATTTAAGACATGAATAATCATTATTAACTCATAAAATGCTCCCGACCATAGGATCATCACGAGGATGGTGATTGATCCGGAAGGTTGGTGTACAATCGCTTCTCTTTAGTAGATGAGTCTTGAGTCTACGGTGTGGAGACACCGGAGCGAGAGTACAGGTACTCGTTAGAGAACGAGGGCACTGAGCGTGACCACCTCGAGTAGTCATTAGGGAAGTCTACCTTCTCGTCAATGACTGACTCGATGCTGCAGTAGTGTGTCTGGTTCTTTGACCTGAGATGCATCGGCAGTTCACCTTGAGGGTGTTATAGTTTGACTACACCATTACTCGGTCTCCTAGCCATATGGAACCCTGAGGTGTATGTTGGCTATAGCATGTTCATTGTAGGAACTGGATTGCATCAAGATGGAATCTATCTACCTCGGTGGTAGAGGAGCAGCCCTATGATGATCATGAGAATCAAGTCCAGAAGCCCATGGCCATGGCAGAGTGAAATAATAGAAAGAGTTTCTATTTAGATTTTCACATTGGACTCGAATCGAATGATTACATCATATGACAGAGACTAGGGTTTGACGAGTTCACCTTAACCCTAATCTGATCGGGGCTCAAGATAGAAGAACTTAATCACACAGGTAGCTGCACCAAGAGGTTCGCATTCAGCTCTGATGGGTTGCCACCATATACTGCTAGGTGTCACTGGTGGATTTTGGGAGCAATTAGAATGATTTAGATGATCGATCATTCTAGCTGTTCGAATCAGAAGAGTTCTGATCCATCGAAAGGAGTTTCGATGATGTCGATGATAGAGATCATGACATATCCCATTACCATACAGAACTGAACCTAACTGGGTCACACAAACAAGGGTTTGAATCTGGTGATCATCAATTGAACTGATCTAGTTCAATTGATCTGAATGAGATTCAATTAGGTTCAAGGAAATCGTGCTAGCACTCGATTGAACCTAACGTTCTTCTTTTACTATCATAAATAAGTTGTCCTGACTGAGCCAAAGGAGTTTGTGCTCAATCAGAGGCCTTCATATGGTCTGACTGGAGGTTGTCCAAGTCAGAATAGGTTGTCTTATTTGTAAGACATTACCTGCCATTTTTGGTCACCTGCCATTTCTTGTTCTTTCTTGTTCTTTGACTTTGGTCAAAAGTCTGAACCTTTGTTCGAGCATCGAATCTGTTGCGCTCCAGTATTTTTCCTCGAATCTGCTTTCGCTTGATTCAAACCCGCGGCGTTCTCGGAGTTTTTCAGAAAAGGTTTGTTTGCTCCCCGCAACCTTCTATTTTTTTATTGCTGGTATATATCGACGGCTGAAGATAATTCATCAGAAACCTATTCTTAAACTCTTACACCTATGAAATTCTTTTTCTTCTTATCTAGTCATGGATAATCCATGAATCCAGATCGTCTCTCAAAAACAAAATAGGAATAATTATAGCTCGATCGGTTCCATTTTTCCTTGGAGGAAAGAAGTCTTGGGGTTAAATAGATGGTTCGATACCTTTACCTGACTCATCCAATACCATTGAATTTTTTGATTGGACAGCAAGAAGTTGATCATGTCTTAGCCGGTGAAAGCTATGCACTGATTCCCTCCTAGCAAGGAAGAGGGCGCACGCCACCCTTGGCGTGTGCCCAAGTTGGAGGCGCCTAGGAGTCCTTGTTGGACAAGGACTCCACCTCCCTTTTGGATTCCAATCAGAGTTCTACTAAGAATCCAGTTTGACTGGTCTTAGGCACCCTCTAAGGAGGAATCCAGGAGTCTCTATTCCAACCAATCAGATTTAGATCTGATTTCACAAAGGGTTGTGATTGGTTGAGAGGAAGAGGAGTTGGATCACAAGAGGTCTATAAATAAGACCCTGCGCCCAACCCTAATTCTAAGATTGAATCACAATTTCCCACGCCCCAAGGCTGCCTCTCCCCTCCTTCTCCATGCCATAGTCTCTTCTCCCCTTGCTCTCCACGTCCAAAAGAGTTTTGGACTTAGGTTGGTGCGATTCAGATCAAGGAAAGGCGATCAAAAGCAAGAAGGCTGCGCTGCTGCAAAAGGACGACTGCAGATCTTCAAAAGAGTTTTGAAGATCCTCCAGATCAGATCCAGATCTGATTTTTGGAGGTGTGATAGAGAAGAAGAGGATCTCCAGATCCAACCCGAGTGGATACCGGTAGAGGCCAGGCGCTTGCGTGGCTAAGATCCAGAACCTTCCGCTGCAATCAGGATCATCTACAGGGTAATAGGATTACCCAAATCAGGTAAATTAAATTTGATTTAATTTATCTTATTTTATTTTATTTATTAAAATAATAAGAATCAGATCTGAAATATATCAAGATCTGATTGGATCAAGAGAAAAATTTTTGAAATATATCTCTTGATCTAATCAGATCTGGACGAACCTGGACCGGGAAATCAGGATTTTCCCTTCACCGGCCTCGCCTCATTGGGAAGGGGGTCCGACCTCACTGATGAGGGAGATCGAGAGAGGAAGAGTGAGAGATCAAGAGAGCGAGAGAGGGAGGGAGGGTCTGCCTCGGCATCACTCAGGGTGGTCACTTGTCCAAGCCTCGTCGGTGAGTGATCAGAGAGGGAGAGAGAAAGATCGAGAAATGAAAAAGCTGGAAGGGAGGGGTTCGGCCTCGCCGCTGCCGACGATGAGAGAGATCGAGAGAGGGAGAGAGGGAGTGATCGAGGGGATGGCACACAGCCGAGCCAGCTCGGATATGCAGTCGAGCCGGCTCGGGCCAAGATCGAGCTGACTGGGGGAGGACCCTAGCCGAATGTCTCAGGCATGGAGTTGGCTGTCTTAGGCATGGAGCCGGCTCAACTTTCGAGCAAATAGAATTTGATATGTCATGATGTTATATTGATTAATGTTCATTAATGTTGCAGATCACGATGGCACCAAAATGCCATCTAGCTTTCACCCCTGTCCTTTGGTAGGTTACGCGCAGTTCAGCATCCAAGGAGCAGTCAGAGCATACTCCATCCACCTCGGCATCGACTGCTCAGGAACCTCCACTATCGGCTTCTACTCCATCGGTGGCATCTACTCCATCGGTAGTTGAGCCTCTACCATCGCAGGCATCTGAGTGTACGTTTCTATTATATTATCATAACTTTATTTTTTTATATAGTATTTGTATACTTATATATTTGTATAACGTATTTTTATTGCAGGTGCATCATCCAATCGGATATTTCACGGTCCCACACGTATCAACACGTGTGAAACTGCTAGCATCAGGTGATGGTGCAGTATGATGCGGAGGTGAGGTCGGTAGAGAAGACCATGTGAGAGATGCATTTCTTTTTTAGAGTGCTTGTGAGACGGTCGGACATCATTCTCATAAAGCCCAGAGACTAGCGTTTGATAGATACTGCCATCAGGGATCGGATATGAAAGAAGATATGGGTAAGTACGCGCATCTAAGTTATGTTTATGTATTTTATATGTTTACACTATATATGTTTGATTAGAATAATTTTATAACTGATTTTTAATAAATTTGTATAGAGGAGGTACGACTTTTTCGATCAGAAAAGAGCTCGAGATGCCCGACTGAAGAAGATCGAAAAGTTATACCAGGATTATAAGATCAAGCTCCACAGAGGATGGCTCGAGCACCAACGAGACACTCCGAAGGAGCTTGTTCCCTAGATATAGGACTATCCTCTGAGTCAGTGGGAGAGGATGGTTAGACACTAGAGGAGCCAGAAGTTTGAGATAAAATTTCTAACTTTTAAATTTTTCAATAAGCTTAAAGTTTTATTTAAATATTTTTTAAATATTTATTATTTATTTGAATACTTGTTAGGCTATCTTCCATCAGAATCGGAAGAACCGTGCAGTCCAAGAATATACTTACACTCTAGGCCACGAGTCTATGGCCAATCGTGTACAAAGAGAGATAATTAATTTTAAATCTTATTAGATAAATTAAATTCATACTTTTTATCATCTTTCTGATAAATTTTTTTTTTATTATAGCTGGTGAGAGATGGAGTGAAACCCAACCATAGCAAAATCTTTCGATCCAGCCGCATGGACAAGACAGACAGATCGATGAACACCATGATCGAAAGTATTTTTATAAGTATTAAATATATTAGTATATATGATTAGTATTATAGCATTTTTTATAAAATTTTATTTTAATTTATAATTACAGGATCAGTTAGATACGCTCACGAGCGAGGGCCTGGATACCTCTAGGCCCCATGACCATCTGCCTTAGGTCTTGGAGCCTGAGCACTCTAGGAGGATCCGATGCAAGTCCGGATACACACCAATGAACTACTGCTCTGAGGCGAGCGTCTTCTTATAGACTTTCAATATTATTAGTCGGAAGGAGCTTGAGGAGATCTTGGCACGGGAAGATCATGCTGCAACACGGGCAGACTGGGCTAAGGAGTGCGCATCTCATCTGGAAGGCATCGTGAGAGACATGATGTCAATGCTTAATGCACGTTTTGGAGTCACGGGCTTCAAGGATATATTGATCTACATTCCAACTCCAACTCCAGCTCCAACTTCAGCTTCGACTCTAGCTCCGACTCCGGGTCCAACTCCGACTCCGGCTCCAGGTCCGACTCCGACTCTCGGTGATGACCACGACGATGATGATGTAGATTTAGAAGACTTTTGATGTATTTTATTTTTTTAAAAAAATATCATAATAAATTTTATTCGATAATAAAATTTTAGTATTTTAGAATAATTTTTTGTTTATTATATTTTCTTATGTTATATATCTATATTTATTAGGTAAAATATATAAAAAATAAAAATTTTATTTTTTTAATTATTCAAGATCTACAATAATGATTTTATAACTGTTGTCATATCTGTGCCAACCACTGTCATAGGTTCCTGATGTAAATGGTGTCAACCGCTATATTTGACCTATAGCAGCAGTTAAAAAACTACTGCTATAGATTACCTATGGTAGTGGTTATGTAACCGCTGCTATAAATAATCTATGGCAGCAGTTACATAACTGCTGCTATAGATCGATCTACTACAGCAGTTTATAAACCACTGCAATAGGCTATCTATGGCAATGGTTCTAGCAACCACTATCATAGCGCTACGATAACGACCGCAGTAGCAGCGGTTAGAAAATCACTGTCATAGTCTATAACAGCGATTTTTTGGGCTATAGCAGCGATTACAAAATACTGCCATAGCTTTTTTTTTTTATAGTAGTGAGACCTCTTTCTCTCTCTCTTTCTTCTCTATTTTTTCATGACTTTGGGGTTTCAAAGAAAAAGAAAGAGATGGCCATTGTTCGATCTCAAGGTAGAATGAAAATTAAGTGGAGAGAGGTGAAGAAAATAGTGCAGGATTTGCTATGCTACTTTCAAAAAATATTTCAAAAATAGCAATGATGCAGAAAAAATTAATAAATTTAATTAATTATCTATTAATTATATCAGATTATTTAACCCTACACATTAGGATCTAAACATAATATGCATGCATACATCAATAGATCTGAAAATAAAACTATGTAATAAACTATTTACTATATCTACATGTTCAAAACATAATACCTTTTCATAGATAGTCGATCACCATAATCTAAGTCTATCAGATAATGTTCTGATATCATATCATAGATGCACACATATTCGGCCTCTACGGTTGGTCCACACGGAGCTTCTAATCCTGATCAGCCCCACTAGAGTGCTAGCTCCTCCCTGGGACCTTCGATGGCTGATCATGATCGATCCGATCAATCATATACTTTTTAATTTTTTAGATATTTTAAAAAATTAAAATATAAATATTAGAGGATGATGAAGATGTGTTTCAAATTTGGTGACGATCCGATGCTCACAGCACTCGATCTCTCCACCCGAACCCAGATTCTCAAATTTAGGATTTCACTCGGTCCAAAAATCCTGACACACTAAAAATCCTATCACGCCCTCTCTGTATGGAGTTTTTCTATGAAATAAGTTTTTATGGAAAGATAATTTTTAGATCTATAATCTCTATTTAGATTATATCTAAAAATAGAAAATTCTTAGGGGTGAAAATTATAAGAGAAGAGAGGCATAAGGGAAAAGAAAAGTGCTGTAGGATCCTATTCATCTTTACTCTAAGATTTTTTTTGCCCAAAACTAATACCCAAACATACTAAAATTTTTACCACATAATGTTAACCCAGTCTTCTATATGCACAAAAATTCTCATTATTTATTGACATGAATACCATAGTAAAATCATATTAAAAATGATAAGAATCGAGTGGTTGAGAGGTTTTAACAACTCACTTGATTTCGAAAATCAAATGAGCCTCTTATCCTTATCCAACGCCCCCTTCCTTATATTTAACATGCAAAAGGACTCTCCTTTTGTGTGCACACATTTTTATTTCTCCAAAAATATTCGACAAATAAAAGGAAGGGGGTGGGAAGTAGAGTAAAAAAATAAAAAATGATGGGTGCATGGAAGAATTTGAATTCAAACTTCATTTGACTTGGTCCTAATTGGTTTCAACCAAACTAATTAATTTAGATCTAATTAAACCAGATTAAATCCAACCAAATTAAGTTTAGCCTAATCCAATAAAATTTTAATTAAAATATAAATTAATTAGATCTAGATCCTGATCAAATCAGGATCAAAACTTTTATAGTGATTAGGTCATCTTATGACCTGATCGAGTCAAATCCAATCGAATCAAATTCAATCAGACTTGATCGAATCCTCATCGCTCAATCAAACTGAGCTAATCAATAATCAAATTGCTAATTAATCCTCCAAAAATATCTGAGTCCAAATCGAATGGATTATTGGGCAACAAAGTTCTATCAATATGAAACTCTTGAAGAGTCCTAAATCAGTGTGACTCTTGAACTCAATAACCCAAACGAATCAAACTCGCGATCATAGAGTCTCAGACTAGTAAAACTCTTAATCAGAGAGTCCCAAATAAATAGAACTCAGAGTTTCAATTCAGTAGGACTCTTGGTCATAGAGTCCCAGTCCAGTGGGACTCTTGACCATAGAGTTCCAGACCAATGGGACTCTTGATCAGCCATCAGATCAGGTAGAAACTCCTAATGTATGTAATCCCACAGGTTCAAACTTAAGTCGGTAGCATAGAAACTAATTTCTATACTAATCAAAGTGACCATCTAGCAATGGCCCAACATCCGGATAGGTCGAATAATCGCATCACAACATTCAAAACCTATGCGAATATGGTTACCGTATAATTCATCCCTATGACCTCTGTGTAATAGATGACTCAGGATTAAACTATCAATCCTAAAAAATACAACCATATCGTGTCTCAAAGCAATTAGTCCCTTGACTCCTCACTAAGACTATCCTGACCAAGGTTTTGCTAAATTGAAACATAATTGAACACAGCACCTGAAATCAGGAGTGGTCAATCCCATCTTGATATACGCACCGACTCCACAAGTACTTGACTATGCCTAAAAATTTTTCATCACTAAATTAAAAATTCAAATAATTCGACACCAAAATACAGTGAGTTGCTTGGAAGTCACCATGGTGACCTCAGATCGGAGGGACATTTATACCCATATTTCATCAAAGCCCTAGAGTTGGTCACGTTCAGTGTAGATGTACCCATACATCTCACTTGCATGCCATATCAGTATCTCAATACTGCTTGGTTATGAAGACAACCAACCTATATGGCACACAACGATCTATACTTGATAAACGTTGTCATCCTAAGTAACAACATATCATTTGATTGTGAACTATTTAAAGACTAAATGATAAATCCTTCATTTATCGAATCTAGATAGTCCTAAGGACTTCATCACAACACAGATGTTCATTAGAAGATAATAGAATTTATGATAAAAAATATTAAAATAAATTTTTATTAATTTATAATTCATATATAATTATAAATATATAGCCAACTATCAACAAACTGACAATTAGCTTTGGAACATATTTCCCAATAATCTCCTACTTGGAC
Source organism: Cocos nucifera (assembly GCA_006176705.1). Classification (NCBI taxonomy): domain Eukaryota; kingdom Viridiplantae; phylum Streptophyta; class Magnoliopsida; order Arecales; family Arecaceae; genus Cocos; species Cocos nucifera. The sequence continues at coordinate 878,146 of QRFJ01000152.1, forward strand.
TAAAGCCAATCGGTGTAGTATCTAATACCTATCTTTGACTTAAAATCGTCAAACTTCCTTTACCTGCAATAGCTTTAGTGAATGGGTCGGTCAGATTCTCCTTTTCGTTGATCTTCTAAAGGTCGATGTCACATCGATCCATAATTTCTCGAACAAGATGATAGCGGCGCAGAATATGCTTCGTCCGCTAGTGTGCCTTTGATTCCTTCGCCTGAGCAATGGCTCCAGAGCCGTCGCAATAGAGCAAAACTGGACTATCAAGGAAGGGATGCTACTTCGAGCTCGATAATGAATTTTCTTAGCCACACCGCTTCTTTGACAGCATCTGATGCAGCGACATACTCCACCTTCACAAACTGAATCGGACCATAAGTATGCTGCTTGAAACTCTTCCAACAGACGACCCCACCATTAAGGATAAATATATATTCTGACATACTTTTGCTATCATCATGATCAGACTAAAAATTATAGTTTGTGAGCCCTACAAGTTTTAAATCCGATTCACCATATACAAGCTACTGGTCCTTAGTATTTCTTAAATACTTCAGGATGGTTTTAACAACCTTTCAGTGATTCTCTCTTGAATTAGATTGGTATCTACTCACTACACCTAGTGAGTATGCCTACATCTGATCGCGTACATATCATGGCATACATTATAGAACCCACTGCTGAAGCATATAGTATTCTATTCATACGCTCTCTTATCTAAAGGTATTATTGGACAATCCCTCTTTGAAAGAAAAATTTTATGGCCTATCGGTAGATAGCCTTTCTTAAAATTTTTCATGCTGAACCGTTTCAGCACAGTGTCAATGTACGTGGACTGAAACAATCCAAGCAACCTTTTAGATCTATTTCTATAGATCTTCATCCCTAGGATGTATGAAGCTTCTCTCAGATCTTTTATGGAGAACTGTGATGACAGCCAAATCTTTATTTCTTATAATGCAGGGACATCATTTTTGATTAAGAAAATACCATCCACATACAATACTAGGAATACTATTGCTGGACCATTAGCCTATTTATATATGCAGGGCTCCTCTTCATTCCTTAACGAAGCCTATATGTTTTGATTGTTCTATCAAATTGTATGTTCCAGCTTCCGAAGATGCCTGCTTTAGTCCATAAATGGATCTCTGAAGCTTACACACCTTAGACTCATCTATGGAACGTGAAACCTTCAGGTTGTATCATATACACCTCTTCATCCAGCTCTTCATTTAGGAAATGTTGTTTTTACATCCATCTATCAGATTTCATAATCTAGATGGATAGTTATGGCAAGCATTATCCAAATGGAATTTGAGCATTACCATAGGAGAGAACGTCTCGTCATAGTCAATACTATAATGTTGACGATACCCTTTGGCAACCAGACGGACTTTATAGGTCTCCACCTTTTTGTCTGTACCTCTTTTTTCTCTTAAAGACCCACTTATATCCTATGGATTTTACCCCTTCAGGTGGGTCAACCAATATCCATATATCATTAACATTCATAGATTCTATTCTCAAATTTTATGGCCTCAAGCTATTTCTCAGAGTCGGATCTCTGCATTGTATCCATATAAGTAATTAGATTCTGATCGTTTTCTTCGAGTTTGATAGGATCCCCGTCCCAGACCAGAAAATAATAGTATCTATTTGGTTGACGTGGCACTCTACCAGATCTCCTTAAGGATGCTTCTACAATGGGTTCTGGATCTGATCTAATCAGATCCAGCTTAGGTTCAACAACTTATGTTCATTCTTCCACCTATCGTACTTTATCAAATTTGACCTTAGAGGCATTAGTTCCTTCACTAAGAAACTTCTTTTCTAAAAAGACTGTCTTAAGATTGACAAACACTTTTTGCTCTTCAGCAAGGTAAAAGTAGTACCCTTTTGTTTCTTTTGGATAACCTATAAAACTACACTTATCATACCTAGGTCCAAGCTTGTCTATCATTCAAACATTTGATGTAAGTCGGACACCCCCAAACCCTAAGGTATGAAAGCATTGGCTTACGTCCTATCCATATTTCATATGGTGTTTTATTAACAGATTTACTCAAAATCCTATTTAGAATGTAACAAGCTGACTTGAGTGCATATCTCTATAGGAAGATCGGCAAACTAGCAAACTCCATCATGGATCGAACCATGTCCAATAGGATCCGATTCTCCTTTCAAACATACCATTATGTTGTGGTGTTCCAGGAGGAATCCATTGGGAGAGAATTTCATTCTCTCCAAGATATGTCAGAAACTCATTGAAAAAGGAACTCACCCCTTCAATCAAATCGAAGAGTTTTAATACTCTTTCCAATTTATTTTTCTACCTCATTTTGAAATAGTTTGAACATTTCAAACGATTTTGACTTATGCTTCATTAAATAGACATACCCATACCTCGATAGGTCGTCTGTAAAGATTATGAAAGTAGAAATATCCACCTCTGGTACTTGAGCTCATGGGTTCACATACATTCGAATGTACTAAACTCAAAAATTCAGTGGCTCGTTCATCTTTTTCAATAAAAGGTGACTTGGTCATCTTACCAAGAAGATAGGACTCACAGATCGAAAGTGACTCACAATCACTAACTTCAAAAAAAAAAATTTTGAGCTAACCTATTAATTCTATTCTTGCTAATATGATCTAGTCTACAATGCCAAAGGTAGACATCAGACACATCACTAATTTTAGAATGTTTACTGAAGGATTGAACCACGTTAACAGGCACAGAAAGTAAATAAATTTTATTATTCAATTATCCAATCAAAATTATAACACCATTTAAAATGACATTATAAAAAAAATTTATTAATATTTTAAAATTATTTATGGCCAAAAGGCCTACGGAAATGACATTCAATAAGAAAGTTGGACAATAATGACATTCATTATGAATAACGTTTACTGAAGGATTGAACCATATTAATTAGCATAGAAAGTAAATAAATTTTATTATTCAATTATCCAATCAAAATTGTAACACCATTCAAAATGACATTACAAAAAAAAAATTTATTAATATTTTAAAACCATTTATGGCCAAAAGGCCTACAGAAATGACATTCAATAAGAAAGTTGGACAATAATGACATTCATTATAAATAACTTTATTTGAATTGATTACAAGATTCATGATTTCTAAAGCTAGAATTAGAACTTGTCTTCCATCTCTAATGTTCAGGAACCTCTCGTCTTGATCAAATCTCTTACTAATCTATAAGCCCTGCATAGAATTACAAATATGATAAGAGCTTTCAGTATCTAATACCTAGGTAGTAGAATCAAATAAGAAAAAATTATAAGGTATTATCATATAATTACCTTATCCAGCAATCACTTATTTCTTTCTCAACCTATTCGAGTCCAGGGAGGCAATGTATAGAGGATAGTTGCTCTTCCAATGCCCTTGCTTCTTGCAGAAGAAGCACTCTACCTAGCTCTGGTCGGGCTTGCGCTTCTTAGTCTGACCCTGTGCAGTCGTCCCAACATACGACCGTACCTTCTTATTTTTCTTCTTCTTATTCTTCTTTCCTTTCTTAAAGAGTCGACGATCAGAAGAAGATCCTCCCACTACATTCACCGTCTCCTTGTGAAGTTGGTGATCCTTCTCAAAGTTCTGTAGCAATCTCAACAAACTGTGATAGTTCACTATAGGCTTTATCATTCTAAAATGAGTTAGAAATGGGAGGAAGGACTTGGGCAAAGAATTAAGGATCGCATTCTTACCGAGCTGCTCGTGCAGGAGAAAGCCCAACTTGCTAAGACGCTCAATCATCTCAATCATGTACAATACATGATCGATGACTGAGGTCCCATCCCTCATCCGAGCATTAAAAATTATACAACCTATTTTATGCCTTTCAACGTCGTCCGACGTGCCAAAAGAGTCGTTCAATATTTTAAGCATCTTCTGTGGCTAAACGTTTTCAAACCTACAGCTGAACTCGTCATTCATTGCCGCCAGCATTATACATCGAATGATGGTGCGGTCATTGAGCCACTTCTGATAAGTGTCTTGGACCGCTCTCCTAGCGTTCGGGACTGGCGCCTCAGGTGCTCGATCCGTTACCATATAAAGGATCCACTCATGCTTCAGGATGATTTTTAACTTATGATATCAACTATCGTAGTTGGATCTCATTAATTTACCATGGTCTAATAATGATCGAAACGATAGGTTAGTGGCCATGTCTGCACAAAAAGAAAAACCAAACCTAATTAGTATATGGATTATTAATCCTAAAGACTTGGACTTCAGTCTAAAGATCCTCCTCACTATTTTATACGAATTGATAGTCTCTACCTTCAATTCGAGAAATTACTCTAATTCCTTAGTGGGTACTAGAATCCACATAGACTACGTATGAGCCCAACTTTGGTTAGTCAATCCATGTGCACCTATGGATAGATTCAAAAGCAATTATTTCTCTAAACAACTTCTAATAACATTGATTTTGCCCCATAGACCTAATCAGTAGGCTTTGGCCTCCACTGAAAAAGATACAGTTAGGTCCAACCATTAACATAACCATATTTGGTCTTATCTAACCAATAAATGATCAGACCCAACTTTGGTCGGCCAACCTAACCACCATCAGAAAGACTTAACCAAATTATCATTTTATGAATGATAATTTCATTAGTCAATAATCACCAAGCCTTTGGGCCTCCAATGATCATTATACTAATGAACCTATTATCACTCAACTTAATGAGAGGCTATGATTTAGTTATCTATATAACTATTTTATTTTTAAGGATCTAATAATTTTAGAAGATTTAGTTAACCAATTTAAGAAAATTCAACAAGCCAATTTTGATCCTCTCACTGACTTTACTAAGTCAGAAAAGAATCTAATCTAAGCTGGCATTAGAAGCACCTAAATCAGTCAGACTGATTTACCTAATAGACATGATGGATGAGCCTAAATCATCAAGTGATCTAATCAAAATCTAACTCATCAGGATGATCAGATAAGCGAGATCAGTGGAAGAGATATGCCATTAACTCGTGAAAGACCAAATCAGTGCGAATAGCTTTCAATTAAAAACCATCGATCAAACTGCCAAACTTATCTTAGACACCATCCGATTCATTAGTTATAATTTGACCAACCTAGTAATTTTGGATTCGACCGCGTAGCCTTAAATCAAGTCTATTTGATCCTTGTTAAAGACATGGACTTGACCAACTACAACTATTGTAATTGAATCTATAGAGTCCTTAACCTAATCTAAATTAATATTTAATTAGATTTGATCAATTACTCTAAATTAGTCCATCTTTTAACTAACCTTAAGTCTAACCCAATTTATGGACCTAATTCAGCTAACCTAATAACCCACAAGTTTATGATTAATGACTTACAGTCTTAATTCACAATTCTAGATACTAAATCATTATACTTAATTTTTAATTAAGTTTATGGGCTGAGGGTTAGGGTTCAATATTTTGAAAATATTTTTAATTTTGAAAGGTTCTTTATAATTTAGGATTGTTCACCAATTGAGTCGACTCATTTTAAAATTAAATCATCTCAATTCACAAACAATACTAGTTGTAGGGTTTAATCTGAAACTATGTACACTACATAATCATAAAATCATGAATCAAACTTTATCTAATTATGCATTCATGATCATAAATTAGATTAAAGCCTAATATAATTAAATTATAAAAATATTAGATTAAATCTAGTAATTTCATGATTAACGATATAGATCAGCAACGTATCAGGATAATCTTTTTATTGTAGGAGGTAAATCCTATAGTAGGACAACCTGCAGTCCGTATGATCTAAATTTTAATTTTTTAGATCTAATTACTTTAATTATTAGATCAATATTTAGATTAAATCTAAATAATTAATCTAAATATGTAAGCATATCATGTTTGAAGAATCTCGCTCTGATACCAATTGAAGAAAATTGTGTAGGATTTACTATGTTACTTTTGAAAAATATTTTAAAAATAGCAATGATGCAGTAAAAATAATTAATTTAATTAATTATCTCCTGATCATATTAGATTATTTAATCCTATATATTAGGATCTAAATATAATATACATGCATACATCACTAGATTTGAAAATAAAACTATATAATAAACTATTTACTATATCTACGTGTTCAGAATATAATATCACTTTGTGGATAGTCGATCATCACAATCTGAGTCTATCGGATAATGCTTTGATATCACATCATAGCCGCACACATGTCCGACTTTTATGGTTGGTCCACATGGAGTTTCTGATCTCGATCAACCCCACTAGAGTGCTAGCTCCTCGTTGGAGCCTTTGATGGTTGATCACGATCGATCTGATCGATCGTATACTTTTTAATTTTTTAGATATTTTAAAAAATTAGAACATAAATATTGGAGGATGATGAAGAAGTGTTTCAAATTTTATGGTGATCCAATGCTCATAGTACTCATCTCTCCATCGAAACCGAGATTCCCAAATCTAGGATTTCACTCAGCCCAAAAATTCTGACCCACTAAAAATCCTATCACATCCTCTCTGTGTGGAGTTTTTCCATAAAATAATTTTTTATGAAAAGATAACTTTTAGATCTATAATCTTTATTTAGATCATATCTAAAAATAAAATATCCTTAGAGGTGAAAATCATAAGAGAAGAGAAGCATAAGGAAAAAGAAAAGTGTTGTAGGATCCTATTCACCTTCACTCCAAGATTTTTTTTCACCCAGAACTAATGCCCAAAATTATTAAAATTTTTATCACGTAATGCTACCCCTTCTCCTACATGCACAAAATTTTTCATAATTTATTGATGTGAATACCATGAGAAAACTGCATGAAAAATGATAAGGATCGAGTGGTTGGGAGGTTTTAACCACTCACTTGATTTCAAAAATCAAATGAGCCTCTTATCCTTATCCAACGCCCCTTCCTTGTGTTTAACATGTAGAAGGACTCTCCTTCTGTATGTGCATATTTTTATTACTCCAAAAATATTTGATAAATAAATGGGAGGGTGTGGGAAGCAGAGTGGAAAAGTCAAAAATGATGGACGCATGAAAGAATTTGAATTAATTCAAACTTAATTTGACTTGGTCCTAATTGGTTTCAACCAAACCAATTAATTTAGATCCAATTAAACTAGGTTAAATCCAACCAAATTAATCTTAGCCTAATCCAATAAAATTTTAATTAAATTAAAAATTAATTAAATTTAGGTTCTGATCAAATCAGGGTCAAAACTCCCATAGCAATTAGGTCATCTCATGACCTGATCGGGTCAAATCCAATCAAATCAAATTTAATCGAACTTGATCGAATCCGCATCACTCATTCAAATTGAGCTAATTAATAATCAAATTAGTAATTAATCCTCCAAAAATATCTGAGTCAAAATCGAATGGGTTACTAGGCAATAGAGTCCTATCAACATGAAACTCTTGAAGAGTCCTAAATCAATGGAACTCTTGAACCCAATGATCCAAATGAATCAAACTCACGATCATAAAGTCTCAGACTAGTGAAACTCTTGATCAGAGAGTCCCAGATGAATAGAACTCAGAGTTTCAGTCCAGTAGGACTCTTGGTCATAGAGTCTCAGTCCAGCGGGACTCTTGACCATAGAGTCCCAGACCAATGGGACTCTTGATCAGCCATCAGATCAGGTAGAAACTCCTAATATGTGTGACCCCATAGATTCGAACTTAAGTCGGTAGCATAGAAATCAATTTCTATACTAATTAAAGTGACCATCTAGCAATGGTATCCGACGTCTGGATAGGTCGAATAATCGTAATTAATTAAAATTTTAGAATTTAAATACATAAAATTTAAAAATAAAATAAAATAAAATAGCTTGATCTCTGATCTTAGATCGGCATTGGTAGAAAGATGGTGTAAAAGTCCGACTCTTCTTTTCGGCACCCATTGCTTCGAAGCAGCCTTTTAACCCATAGCCTAGCTTCGCCCTGTACCAAAGCTTCACCTTGATTGGAGATGTTGATTTCTAGAGGCTTGGGATCCTTTTTATAGAGGTAGGAGGGCTGGATATTTATTTCTAAAGGCAATGTGGGACTAATGGCCTTTGTAATCATCAAAATCTAAATAAAATTTGAATTAAAACAGCTCTGATATGACTCTGGTAAGCCTGGTGAATTCTAGCCATTCAATAGAAATCCAACGGTCTAAAAATCATCAAAATTGGATGCATATTAGCCCAGATCGGGTTGGATCAATTTCTGACCATTGGATTGCGCTTGATGGAGAAAATCTGACCGCAAATCGTGCTTCGGAAATCTTGATCACTGTTGGGAGCATTTTGGACCATCGGATCGAAGCTGAAATCAAGCGCTATCGTCCGATGGCGATTCGACTGAAATCGACAATCAAAAAAAAATACTGACCGTCCGATCTTGACCGCAAACAACCACCACCGTACGATCGCACGTTTACTATTCCCATGGACTACGTGGACCGGCTACATCATGCACCGCAACCAATCAGCGTCTTTTATTGATAGATGAAAAGACCAAAATGCCCTATGACCTGCGATGAATTTTCTGTAAATCCTTTAGGGGTCTAGGTCTACCACGTGGCAGGCTCTGATTCGCTGGTGTCTGCTGGCGGTCTACACTGTACTGTAGACTGGCTGATAGCTTCTGAGCTTAAGTCGGCTAGCGTGGATGGCTTGGCGTGCCAACTTGGTCGGCTTGGCTCGGCGTGTTTGGACGCGCCGGCTGCTGCAGCATGGCGGCTTGAGCCGTTTGAGCCGTATGTTATTTTTTTTATATTATTTTTTATTTTATTTCTTTAGAAATTCATATCTTTTCCGTTTTAGCTCTATTTTACTTAAAATTTATTTCGTTATGATCAAAAAAAGAGCTCTTTTCATTAATAATAAAATTTTATTTTTTAATTTTTATTATTTTTTAATTAATTTTTAATTAATAAAAATATGAATTTTTTAAAAATTATATATAAATTGATTATTAATTTTTAAAAATTAATATCAATTAATTAATAAATTAATACTTTTATTGATGAATTTATGATACTTATCACACCCCCTAACTTAAGTTTTGCTCATCTTCGAGTAAAGAAAGAATTTAGTTTTAAATACCTTTTAACTTTAGAATTTTGATTTTTACCTAAGCAGTTTTTAAAATGGCCATTGATATTCAGTAGAGCTTAAATGAGACATATCATTGGGGTATTAATACTTATCAATAGAAAAATTAAGTAAAAAATATTAAATTTTTTCAAAACTTTTTCTAAATTATTTCACCTTTATCTCTGATTTGTCTAAACTTTCATATAGGCAAGTGTATTACTACTTCCGTCCTTCATTTATTGATTCTTATTTTTCATATTATCCACTTTTTGATGCGAATATCATTGCTTACTTAGGCAACGGAAACTCGGTTACTTGGTGGAAAATCAATATTTTTTTTTTAATTTTTTTTTAATGTTGTACCACTATTGAGTGTCTTAACCCCTTAAGCTTTCTATTTGATCTATGTAGCAAGTCTTGGGCCAATGACTCTCAAACCAGTTGGCTTTAGGGCACTAGGTATAGAATACCCCTCGGGCTTACTAGCTCGATTCAAATAGGTTACGAGTTAAGACTAGCTTTACAACGAGCTTCTTTGTCCTTCCCATCTTTTGACGTGAAACTCAATGCTTGCTTAGGCAAAGAGGCCCAGTTACTTAGTGAGAAGTACTTGAAAACTATTTTATTAAAATAAATTTATTATATGAAGAAACGTATAGTTATCCTACACAAGCCTATAAAAAGTAGACTTTTCTTTGATGCTAGTAAAAATAATTAAAAATGCTTCAAGAAAATTTTTTTTATGTTCTAGACTTAACTCTTTATTGAATTTTCTTAATACTTGATTCCTCAATATCTCACAGATTTTCTAATCTGTGTATCAATTTTTTTAAAAATGCTTAGTTTAATTCGATTCTTAAGCATAATCAGGTATCTAAATACTAAATACTAACTTTTTTGAGGACTCAAAATTTTAAAATTTTTATTTTTCTCCCCCCCAACTTAATCGACATTGTCCTCAATGGAGAAGAAAAAATAAAGGGTGTAATAAAGAATATGGAAGAATACACCTGATATATTTTTGGTCCAGCACATGCCTTTGAAAATTTAGGCTCTCCCTCCAACTTATTCAAATTATCCTAAAAAAAATAAACTAAAAAGATAAATTAGATAAAAACTAAATATTGGGTTGCCTTCCAACAAGCGCTAAGTTTACCGTCTTCAGCCAGACATAATGCAGCTCACTATCCTGTGTCGAATATTGGATTGACAAATTCTAATGGTTTTAGATTGCCAATCTTCAGAAAAATGATTTATAATCCCATTATTGATATATTCACTATTAATTTTAGGGATATAATTTATGATTTCATTCTTAGACCCATGTTTATTAAGAATTTCTCCTATTTATTTTTCTAAAATGCTCATGAATGGAGTTTTAAGAGTTAAGTTTGATTCAATGGATGCTAGAATGGTGAGTAAAGGCTATTTTAATTCTGGAGGTAAATTAATATGATCTTGCTTAGATAACTTCATTGATATTTTATTACATGCCTCTTGATTTTTTTAAGAAGAACCAACTTCTTGGATTGAAGAGAATAGGATATTAGGTTTATAAGTCTCGGATAAATCATCTATTCTCTTTTCTCTTTTTTCTATCTTATTTAAACTAGAACTAGCATCAGTACTAATTCTTGGCTCAGGTTCTTCTATGTGGTTAGTCTCAGTACTAACCAGTTCCTCTAAATTTTTATTTTGGCTAGCATCAGTACTAGCCTCTCTCACCTGATCTTGGTATGGGTCCATAAAAATTCTATAGCTTTTAAGTTCAGGAATTACTTTGGTATTCTCAAATTAAAAATTCTTAAATGAGACATTAAATTGATAACTTGATCCAGGTGGTTGGTGGACATTAGGTGGGTTGTTTGAAATTGGTAGGTTGGGTAGTTGATCTAGTTCTCTCCTCGTGTTAGACTCAACTAATTATCTTATTTGAGCTTCTAGTCTGGCGATAGATTACTGTTGAGTCAGAATCAATTATTGAAGTTGGTTAAATCTATCATCAGCTAGATTGATCTGTTGAGGAGGTGGGTATGAAGGCTGATTATGATATGGTGGCTGGAAAGGCTTACTAGGCTGACCTCTGTTATAGGTATAATTTTGGTATTGGGATCTATTTTGATAATTTTGTACCGATAAAATTTGGGTCTGAGCCTGAGTCTGTTGAGATGTCCAAGAAAAATTATGGTGGTTGCTCCAATCTGGATTATATGAATTTGAAAATGGATCATTAATCGGCTTGGAATAGCCTTTAACAGCTTGGACTTATTCTTAGATAAAAGATGAAAATTGTGCAGTCATAGGACATTCACTCACATGATGGATTGGGCTAGCACAGATTGAACAAATCTTCTGATAATTAGAAGATGATGTAAATTGTGCAGGAGATTGTTGACCTAGGGTTAGGACTTGATCTAATTTCTGAGCAAGAAAGTCCACTTTATTTATCAAATTTAAATCAGTCTTATGATGGATCCCTACCCAGGTTTGGTGGAAAGACAACGAAACATGGTCAATTGAGTTTTCGCTCAGGATTTCAAATAAGGTATAGGCTTCATCCTCACTCTTGTTCATGAATGTACCTCCACAGGATGCATCTACTATCTGTCTGTATTGGTTTCCTAAACCCTCATAGAAAGCTTGAACTATTTGCCACTTAGACAGACCATGGTGTGGGCATTTTCTAAGAAGTTTCTTAAGTCTCTCCCATGACTCGTGAATCTGTTCTCCTAGAAGCTGAGCAAATCCAGTGATAGCTCGCCTCATAGTATTGGTTCGGCCTATGGGGTAAAATTTTTTAAGAAATTCACTTTGCAAGTCAGCCCAAGTTTTAATTGATCTTCCTATTGTCCCAAGCCAGTACTTGGCTTTGTCTTTTAATGATAAGAAAAATAAAATTAGTCTAAGGGCATCATTAGTTAAATTTTGAATTCTCACCATAGAGCAGATTTCTAAGAATTCATCCAGATGTTTATAAGGATCTTCATTGATGTTTCCATAAAAAGATGGATGCATCTGGATTGTAGTCGGCTTGATCTCATAGTGAGTAGCATGAATTTTAGGTAATTGGATACAAGTCGATGGATTATAGGTGGAAGGAATAAAATATTCCTTCATCTGCTTAGGTGGTTCTCTAAAATTTTCAGTCATTTGATTATCGAATTTAATACAATTCAACCTTTTAATTTTATGGTTGAGTTCAACTAAATCAGGTAAAGCAATTTCTTACCGTACATGCACTAGTGCAACCCTATCGTGTTGTTCAAAAAAAAATAGAATTTTTTTATATTTTTTATTATTTTATTATATTAATTATTTTATTTATTAATTTAATTTAATTTAATTTAATTATTATTTTTAATATTTTTTTAGTTAGTTAAATTTAATTTTTATTTTATTTTTTTAGAAGAAAAGAAGAAGAAAGAAAGAAGAGTTCTAAAGAAGATGTCCTAAGGAGTGAAGAGAGAGAAGAATTAGGTTTAATTAGGTTTGATGTTGGTTAGCAATCAAGTTGGTCAATCAATCCTGATTAGGGATTATCCTAGATCTAGACAGCTTCTAACTGCCAAGGTCACCTTCAAGCTCTCCAAGTATAGGATTAGCCAATCAACTAGCCAGGTAAGTGTAAGGTCGATGGGAGTCCCCCCGTTGCTTGCCTTAGACACCAATTGTGCTTGGCCAGGTAAGCGAACGAAATCAATTAGAAACCACCTTCCTTCGGACCCAGTCGTTCCTGAACCACTTTCCTAGACACCAGTCAAATTGACTAATCCTAACCTGGTTCAACTCTTAGGGTTCCTTATCCTATTGAGCTCGAGTTCCTAGGATTGATGTCTAATTGATTTTAAAATTAAAGGCTTAGGTCAATGCAGGATGTTGGTTGGTTGTTTGTGGGCTAAGGAAGGGTGATCAAATCCCCACCTTATCTTGTTTAATTGGGTGTTGCCCTTAATTTGATTTAATATGAATATGCATAAAAAAAATTTTCAATCAAAGGGTTCTATGCAATTTAAACTAGATGCATGCAACTAATTGAATTCTGAAAGGCTTACCTTGCCTCCAGCAATCATCAAAAAAAAATAAATAAAAATAAAGATAAAAATAAAACTAATATGATGCATGCTCTAAGCAGTTAGGGATTTCTAATCTTATCATGAGATTTTTAATTAGGATTTAAATAAATATTTTTTTAAAATTAATTTAAAAATAAAATAAATAAATAAATAAAATAAAAAGAAAAGAGAATTAGGGTTAGGATTGATCTCACCAAGCAAAATTTTTGATTCTTTTTGTTCTTTAATTTTTTCTATAAAATAATAAAAAAAATTAGCAAGCAATATTTATAAGAAAATAAAAATTTTATTTATAATTTATTTACAAAAAAATTAAAGAGATCAAAAATTTAATGTCCGTGCCTTTTTCGGTAACGACGCCAAAAACTTAATAGGAATGCGATGTTGTCATTAAGACACCGTGTTTATCAGTTTAATCCGACTTCTTAAAATCATTGAAAATGCGTAGATAGCAGTGAGTCGGATCGAATCCACAGGAAAGGTAGTATTTTTAGATTTAAAATATTTAATTTTTAAGAAGAAAAAAAAAGATTTGAATTTTTTTAGAATCAAAAGTGAAGTCGGAAAATTAAAAGCAAAAATTAAAAGGTGCAGAAATTTAAACTTGGTACTAAGATCTATTAGTTAGATCTTAGCATCTATTTGCAATAAAATAAAAGCAATAATTAAAGTATAAAAAAAATTATAATAAAAATAAAAAGCAAGAGATTAAAATATAAAATAAAATTTTTATTAATTAAAATTTTAGAATTTAAATACATGGAATTTAAAAAAAAATAAAATAAAATAAAATAGCCTGATCTCTGATCTTGGATCGGCATTGGCAGAAAGATGGTGTAGAAGTCTGGCTCTTCTTCTCGACACCCGTTGCTTCGAAGCAGCCTTTTAACCCATAGCCTGGCTTCGCCCTATACCAAAGCTTCACCTTGATCGGAGATGTTGATTTCTGGATGGCCTGGGGATCCTTTTTATAGAGGCTAGGAGGGCTGGATATTTTTTCTAAAGGCAATATGGGACTAATAGCCTTTGTAATCATCAAAATACTAAATAAAATTTGAATCAAAATAGCTCTGATATGACTCTGGTAAATCTGATAAAATCCAGCCATTCAATAGGAATCCAACGGTCCAAAAATCATCAAAATCGGATGCAGATCAGCTCAGATCGGGTCGGATTAAATTTCTGGCCGTTGGATCGCGCTTGATGGAGGAAATCTGGCCGCAAATCGCGCTTCGGGAGTCTTGATCACCGTTGGAGCGTTCTGGACCGTCGGAATCGAAGCTGGATCGAGCGCTGCCGTCCGATGGTGATCCGAGTGAAATCAGCAATCAAAAAAGCAACCACAGACCGTCCGATCCTTGACCGCAAACAACCACATCCGTCCGATCGCGCATTTACTGTTCCCATGGACCGCGTGGACCAGCTACATCGTGCACCGCAACCAATCAGCACCTTTTATTGATAGATGAAAAGACCAAAATACCCTGTGAGCTACGATGAATTTTCTGTAAACCCTTTAGGGGTCTAGGTCTCCACCACGTGGCAAGGCTCTGATTCGCCTGGAATTGTGCTGAGCTGGCGGTCTACACTGTACTGTAGACCGGCTGATAGCTTCTGAGCTTGAGTTGGTTAGCGTCGACTTGATTGGCTTGGCTCACTGCATTTAGACGCGCCGACTGCTGCGGCATGGCGGCTTGAGCCGTTTGAGCCATATGTTATTTTTTTTCATATTATTTTTTTATTTTATTTCTTTAGAAATTTATATCTTTTCTGTTTTAGCTCCATTTTACTCAAAATTTATTTCGTTGTGATCAAAAAAATGAGCTCTTTTCATTGATAATAAAATTTTATTTTTTAATTTTTATTATTTTTTAATTAATTTTTTAATTAATAAAAATATGAATTTCTCAAAAATTATATATAAATTAATTATTAATTTTTAAAAATTAATATCAATTAATTAATAAATTAATATTTTTATTAGTGAATTTATGATGCTTATCAGAACATATTTTCAATAAGAGGGCCATTAATAGTTATTTTAAAAATGATTGTCGGTAAGGATGGTTCCATCGGAGGCTAAAAACTAATTAATGATATTGTTAGAAGACCTCAAACTATGAACATACCTTTCAGAGAATATAGAAGGAGAAGCCACCGGAGGAGAGGAGGGCATGATCACATGAGATGGATATTTTCCAATTTTGGGAATATATATTAGGGGAATTAGGGACGGGGGCAGGTAACACAAAACATAAGAGATTACATGGATCGGTCCTATTTAAAATCAGATTTTTCATGATTTAAATTGAAACTAAATCGATTATTTCAGTTTCTAAAACTTTTAAGGCAAAATTAAACTGAATTTTAAATAAAGGGATCCAAACCAAACCAAAATTAGTAGTTCGGATCAATTTTGTGGTTTGATCGATTTACTTACACATTTCTAATCATATATGTCTGGTCTATTTGCACCACAAACCTTACAAAAAAATCTTCATCAATTAGTTCTCTAAATTATCAAACTAAACAATGAGACAAAATGAATCATTGAATTCAAAGTATACTTACTAGAGCGGAACTATTATTCTAGCCGTAAAGACTTGAAACAAACATTGAGTGGGTGGCGATGCAAAGCAACCCCTACCCACTACATTCCAGAAGGCTAGCTAGCTTCGAGCTTGCTCCGTCGATCCTGTTGTCGGTCCATTTGTGGGCCAAGTTGGTTGGCCCAACGCCAGCCTACATAATTAGTATGCCAGGAAAATTCGTATGTCGCTACTGTGGCACGATAGGGCCTATGACAGTTCAGGCTGCACCATGATATATATATCGTACTAATGACTTTGGCCTCGCAGTCAAATGAGTTTCTGGCTCATAGCTCATAGCTATTCCCATGAAGATGCCACTAGCGCAGCACTTTCACTTGCGTAGTAACTAATTATCTCATTACCTTCTGTTCCTAAGATGGTTGAAAGTAGCAATGAGTACTTATATATTTCAAAATGTCATGAAGCATTAAGAGTAGAGATTTCATGGTTACGAGGTTCGGTGATTTTATTTTATTTTATTTTATTTTATTTTTGAAGAAGTATGTAATTAATTTGAAGATAATTTTATTATTTATTAGATTAAAACAATGTGAACTAGGTGTCGGAAGCAGTCACCCTGTAGACGAGTTTGGCTCACTCGTCCTGCTTTAGTAATTGGCAAGCACTTGCCAAACACTAATTGGACGAGATGGGAGAACTTTCGTAATTGTTTGCTTGATCTGTTGTCTTCTGCAAAGATAAAGCCAAAATACACACGCAAGTGGATGGCCTAGGTCTGCGAATGACAGGCGGCACATAAAACCGACCCCATAAAGAATTCCACTAATCAAACAAGGACGTTGCCCCATCTTTCCATGCACATCACCAGACTTCTGCGACTTATCAATATCCCACTTTCATCTATGGACTCAAAAATTTCGCTATAAATATCCCCCTATATATCTACGACTTATCAATATCACTAATCATAGTGAACTCGGCTTGGATAATTAAGGATGAGTTAGGATCGGACAAGTACTCATCTGCTTTAAAATGTCATGAAGCATTGAGAGTAAGGATTTCTTAGCTATCAGGTACGGTGATTTTAACATTCTTTTATTGAGAAGCATGTAATTAATTTGAAGATAATTTTATTGTTCATTAGATTAAAACAATGTGAACTAGGAGTTGGAAGCAGTCGCCTTGTAAAAGAGTTAGGCTCGCCCGTCCTCCTTCAGCGATTAGAAAGCACTTGCCAGTTCCAAATTCTTTTTTGGAGATCGTTGGCTATCAGAATTTTGTTATTGCATTCTAGTCGAATGAAGGTTTTAATCGACTTAGAATTTGAAAGCTTTCATATGATTTTCAAAGTGAGATAAGATGCCACTCTTAATAAAGAAGTTCCAACGGTTTTCGATCGGGAAGGTATAATTAGAAAAAAAACACTTTCTGCACCGTACGTGGTGCAGAACGAGCTGCACCGCATGCGGTGATTGGCACGCACACGGGGCCAGCATGCGGTGCTCTAAAAATTTTTTTTTTTATTTTCTTCAGCTCCGCACGTGGTGTAGAAAATATTTTCCGTAATTAGAATACCATTCCACCGGGGCCTGCTAGCTAGTGTTCGTAGATTTTGCATCCCTGCGGAAGAGTAAAGAAGGATTTCGATGTTGATTGGATTGTATTCATTGGGAGGCTGTTTGGATTTTGTAGCCAATTGTCATTAGATGGAAAGCCTACTATAGACAAATATTATTTGATAAGTGGAGAGAGAGAGAAGCTGAGCTAATCAGAATTATCACCGACACCCCCATTTTTTTGCTGGCATCATCATTTATAAAGAAAAAAGCCAACTGGTAAGAAGAAAAGGGGTTAAAGGGGAATGGAGGGATTGAGGAACTTCTAGATTATATTTGGTTGCAAAATAATAAGTTGATTAGAGTAAATGGGTCAACTTATTTGTATCTCGTTTACCTCGAACAAATTACTTCTGGCGTTTAGTTAAATAGTTTTTATTGGGGCTAAATGAAAAGTAGTTTTACTTATTTTTTAATAAAAAGTTTATAATTTTGCTTATTTTTTAATAAAAAGTTTATCCCTTAGACATATTTAGCATTTGATGAGTTAAAGTCAAATAAATATAGCGATATTTTTAATTTAACCATCCTTTAACAAAATCAGACGTAGCCTTGGGTTTTATAACTTTTTTATATTTTTTATTGATATCTCTTTGTTGTAATACCGTCATAGTTATAATATAGCAAGATTTAAAATTGAGCATAATGAGGATTATTTAATGATGGATTATAAATTGAGCTCTTTACAACTAACTAGCTTTGGCCATATGAAGCTTGGGCATCCTTGCTTGTTGGATGAGACAAAGGATACTTCTTTAGATTTCTAGTCAAATCAATGCGAATTGATTAGAAAGGGGCTTGTTCTTACCTCCCACACCACACCGCTCCCCCCCCCACCCAAAAAACAAAAAAAAAAAAAGATAACTTGCAACTACTACAAAACACTATCTTTTATCTTACATCTAGCCAAGATGTTAACATTCTTCCCCAAAACACTGGGATTTGACACAAATAATCCTGTTGGATATAATGTACCATCTCTAAATTACTTATATCAATGAATCATATGATCCAGAGATCCCTACCTTATGCATCTAGTAGTCAAACTATATATATATTATTTATCTATTTATGCTATTCATTTTGACCATTGGATACATAAGTTAGGGATCTTCAAATCATTTTTTTTAAAAATAAATAATTAAATATTATAAATCATATCCAATGGTTTAGATTATTGGTACCTATTCTTGGTTGCCCAATTGGGACCGGTGCTATTATGTGGACACCCATGTATTAATATGCACGCACGCACGCACGCGCATACACACACATACGTAGGGATAATTATAATAGTGAATGACAATTCCTTGTTTTCCTTCTCTCAGAAAAGTATCTCCTAAAGGAGATTGGATGAGAGAGAAGGGCACACTCAAGGAAAGGAAGATCAGAGTATGGAGGACTGAAGTTTTAGGCCCCGGTTTCATGCATATAAGTTCCTCCTACATGGCATTAGACGGCTGTTGTCTTCTAACATAATTGTTGTGATGAAATTGGATGGTTAGCTTAGCAGTGTTGAAGAATCTAATCAACTTCTATGTTAGAAAGTATGCACCATAACAACAAATTTTAGATCCTATTATTACTTTCCACAAGCCAATGACTTCCCAAAAATTAACCGAGGTCTGTAGGATGACTTGGAAGTTCATAAAATCGTATGCTGCTAGTCTTTCCAACCAATATAAGTATGAAACTCTTTTTGTTTCCATTACCTTTCATGACCCGAGTTAGTCCTAAATGCTTGCGATGTCGGCAAATGGCCCGCTACCCAAACCTGCACTCTTCTCTCTTCTACGGAGAAAAAAATTCCACAACACAAAATCTCGAACCTGGACATCTATCTTCCCTTCGATGCATGTACCCCATCTTCTTCGTCTTCTCCCCCCAACCCCATCCCAACTACGTAGTCAAACAGTATAAAGCACGAGGCTGCTGTAACTGTAGAGTCTGAGAAAGGTCGGATATTTTTAGCCTTTCTATATATCGTTTCAAAACCCATGATCTCTAGGTGAGCAACCTTTATGTCATACCAAGGTTCACCCTCCAAGTACACAGTCAAGCAGTATCCCCTGTAAATACTTTGTGAGTGTTAGCTTGTAAACTCCGCATGCTTATGAACCTCAAGGCCGGACAAGTTCCACTTCAACATCTCTTTTCTTTCCCCCCTCCCCACTAGTTTTAAAGAGGGTGGGGGCGAGTATCCATTAGCAACCAACTTAACCCCGTACGAAAGATTATTGGTTAAGATAATGTAACGTTATGGACCCATTGCCAATTAACTTTTAAGATTAAGCGGTTCTTTGACATGGTATCAAAACTTAGTTTTTTTAAAGATCCCAAGCCCCTTCCAAGCCAAGTATTTGTTTAATTTACCCAGCTACCTTTAGCACTCACCGGTCAACATGTTTGTTACCTGGGACAAAACAGAAGAGGATGTTCAATCTAATATATATCGTGGAACTTAAGCTTTTAAGACCAAGTGGTTAGTCAATAAGTATAAAACTCCTCTACCCACAAACCTCCTATCAATAAGAAATCCCTCGTCATCATCAGGCACTCAATGGCCTTCATGCATAGCGCACACAGCTCTGAAATTTACCATGACAAAAGAGAAAAAGGATGACAAATTATTAGGTCGATCAGGTCTGGATCCAAGGTCATGTTGCTATCATGGATTTTAAAATAAAAATTTAAAAAAATAATAAAAAAGAGAGAAGAAGAAGGGCGAAATGAAATGATTTCATTTCCATGGTGAACCTGATCCACCTAATAATTGCTCAGAAGATAGGGAAGATGTACATGGTATTCCTTGCCTCCTCCTTCAAACTGATGGGTGCATAACAACATCATTCGAAAGCAGAAACCAGAAAGGCTCCGTTAGATGATCCTCAGCCGTGAGACCAGCAGTTCGCAGTGTTGATGCTAGGAAAGTATGAATCCTGAAAAAAAAAAAAAAAAAAACCGGTATTTCAAAGCGTCTCATTCTTTACAACAGCCTGTGTTTCGGAGCAATCCCCATTACAGAGCTGGAGAGCTATTAGATTCCGGTCAGCCACAAAATCATGGCTTCCACAGCCAAACTGCAGTCCCTTATAAAAGTGCCATGCTAAAGGCTAACGGAAATAAAATACACATGATGTGAGTAAAAGTTTAATATTCCAATTGGCAAGCCCTATGATTTTGATATCACACACAAAAGCAACTTCTCCCACACAAATATTAGGTAGCTCAATAGTCCCTTTCATAAGGCTCAAGATACATGAAATGGCTCACATATGCAAATTCCTCTACTTAACAATTAATAAAGATATAAACATAGCCAGAACCACCAATTGGTATTATAGATAGAAAGAAAACCTGATTCAACTGATGGTAATATAGCAGAAAAAACACATTATCATATATGTGAGTCAAAAAGCCCAACATAAAATCAAGTCCTGAAGAACATTATTTATCCACTTCAACTCCACCGGTACTTTTTATGTTCACCATGCAGCAGATCACACTGAGAGAGTCATAGCTGACCGTATTTGCTTCCCAATGCTCTTGGTTATTCTGGCAACCCCACAGGATTTAAACTGAAGACGGCCCTGTATTTGTAGCCATCCACATTGCCTGAAACAAGGTCCGTTCAAGGGCCAAGCAACTTCTTCCATCTGGCATAGCCTAGCATTAGCAGGAACATCAAGAAACAGCCTGCCGACGTCCCTCCAACAAAGGGAAAAAAGATGGGCTGGTACTTGGCATCATACAGCTGGCATGGGATGTTCATTGCAAATATCCCGGCTATTAGCGTGTTAATAGCTATGGCAAAGGATGCAGTGGTCAATATCAGCTGGAGCTGGATGAGTTCATTTCGTTGGTTGTCAAGCTGGATGTTGACATAGTCCTCTGTGTCATCTATGTATTCTCGCACCTGTTTAAATTTTTTAAAATATATATATATATATATATATTATTAACATAAGGTTAAAATTTTAATGCAAGTTCCCTAGGAAATAAGACTCGCCATCAAGAGAACATGAGACCTCCAGTTAACCAGCAAACAATAATTTTCTAGCTGTAATCAACCGCAGATAGATCTGCATAGGCAGTCCACTTGCTATGACATAGATTATTGCATGTAACATCATCCATGAATATCCAAAAAAGACGCAAGTACTAGGGGTTTTCCCTTGTCAGTGACCTGGATATGCTAGTCTTTGATCATTTTATTGCTCTCAAGGCCCCAAAACACAACCATTGGTCCAACAAGGGCAAAAGATTCAAGGAAACAAGGAAGCATGTTTACATGCATAGGTCAAACATATGGCTAATGGTGCAGAAATACAAGCACTAAATTGCATCAACACTTAAGATTAACTCTATACATAATCAAACTAGATACCTACTTTTCCAATGTTTCATAGAGATGAGTTAGATACTAGCAATTCAGAATGTAATAAGACTAGATTCAGCTAGAACTATAATACTTGAGATTGATGGTTTCATCAGTAGATAAACTAAAAAAAGCTTCAGCTTGGAGGATGCTACACCATAAGGCAAAAAGAATCATGAACTTACCTCTTGCAAAGTCAAATATTGCAGCATAATCACCCAATAACACATCTTTTTATCTGGCTATACAGTTATCATTAGCAAACATGTACCAGAAAAGGAGAATCACTAAAGAGTAGCACCAACTTTTTTTAGCAAATTCCATGTCAGCTTTTTTGAGTCTGTCCTTGGGGTTGTTTGACTGATAAAAGGCCTGCTTCTAACCCAAGTCCTTTTGTTAGGTCAATCAGAGAGTTTTCTTATGAATTTCACATAGAAAATAAGCAACTTCATTTCCTATTGAATCAAGCCTCCATCCTTCACACCTGGGATCATTCTTATGTCAAATGGATGCTCATAAGATCATTCTGAAAGGTTTTCTTTCAGATTATGAACAAAAAAAATGGCCCCTTTTTTTTGTTGATAAATCCAAAAGCTTGATATTTACTCATAACAAAAGGATTACATATCAAATCCTAACAAGGAGCTCATTTTATGGGATAAACTATTATCAGGACTAGGATATCCATTCTCCCTTGGTCAACTAGTCATTTTGCCACTTTGTCCACTGATCACCTTACTGTTGAAATAAAAAGAACCTAAACAGATCTCTCTTACCTTTCATATGTGCTCATAAATGGCCTAGGAGTTGCATTTCACCATCGGGCTTATGGAGTTAGCATCTATCACTAGCACTCACCTTTATCCCTCAAACATCACCAGTATTTTTCCTTCATAACTGCATTGTTTGCTTCCTTCATGCCCATAATGAAGAACACAGGGCATCTCCCTCAACAAGAACCATCCTTGTTCAGGTCAGTATTATCATATTCAGGAGCTTCGCACTGCATGTCCTACTTACCAGTTCTTTGTATGATCTCAACATCAATGCTCAATCTCTTCAGAAAACCTGCTTCCTTTTAATCTTAAGTCTTGCACTACATAAACTAAGCGGCAAGCAGGAATGCTTCCCTACACACTATCTTTTCGGTCTTCGGCTTCTACGATTGAAAACATAGACATGTTCTTAAAAGATGGCCAAAAGCTGAACACCAAATTGGGTGCCTGATAACCGATCTAACAAATTGCACTTACACATTTTCATTCACATTATATCTAGACAAAATCAGACCTCCTTTTAAAGATGACCCTTGATAAAGAAAAGACATCAGAAAAAGGATCTTATTGCAAAACTTCAGAGCAGAACGTTATAAAATGTTTTTTTTACCTTAATCTAGATGAGGAACTTTCGGCAGGCAATAAAAATTGAACACCATGGTTTGCCAATGACACCCTCATTCTTTAATTCTTTATGATGATAATAAAAAACCTTGCTGTCTTGTAATCTATTCTGGGAATCTTGAGCTAATAGCCAGTCTCAGAATTGTCTGATTTCAAGTATCTTCCAGCTGAGGGGGGTGCACGGACTTGTTAACCATCTACTGCTGGTGTGCATAACATGCCTAACGATGGGCCCAACACCCTGCTCTATTCATTACCTCACCCAATAGAAGCATTCTATGATGCCATTATAAAACCACCATACAAGTCCTCTCTATATAAGCTGCATGCCATCACAATGCTGATAGAATAAGCAACAATAATCAACATCCCCGAATGAGAGATAACAATAATTGATCAATACTTAAAATAATACATTAAACATACCCAAAATATCATCAATTAAATTGTATTAGTTTGTTTGTGATGCTACTTAGTGCATTTTGCAGGTAATTTGAAGATCGGGTTTAATTAGATTCAATTTGGTCTAATGGAGCTTGAACCCAAGTACATTCAAGAGCTAGGAAGAGCATCTAATGGTCCTCATCAATTTGCTACATCCAAGGGAGGAGAGTCCATGAGCCATCAATGAGAATCTGAGGCAAGAAGATCAATGGTCAACAGAAAATACCTGAAGATCTGAAGGCTGAAATTTCTTGGAGCATTCTCCCATGGATTGAAGACAGAATCAATGGCTAGAAACCACCTAAACAACCATCCAAGGGTCCTCCTTCATGGTGCCAAATTAAAGTGGAGAATAAATGGAAGAAACCAAGGTGTGAACGTGACTTAAAAATCAAGGGTCAAGATTAAAAGACCGCATCTCACATGGATCCAAAGTGTAAATGCAACTAATCAACCAACGGAGGAGATATATGATGAAGCCCTAGATCTAAAGGCTCAAAGGCGCCACCCTTAGAGCATTCATGGAATTTTTGAGAAAGAATTGGAGAGGAAATTGGACTCAAACAAAGAAGGAAAATTCAGCATGCTGCAAGAATGAAAAATCATCAAGACAAGCAATCAACGAAGGAGATTTCTTGCCCTGAGATCCAATGGTCATCAATCCATACGCCCACATCCCTCAAAACCCTAGTCTCGACTCTATAAAAACCTCCCTTGGCCGGCCAAAAGAAAAGGAATAAGCCTTCCCCACGTCCAAAATCCTCATAGCCTTAAGTTCCACACCACAACCCTTCTTCACGCTAACCCTGCCTTCCCAGATTTTTAGCCGGCCATAGATCCAACCTTTTTTCGTAAAACTCTACCGTCCCAAACCTCCATCAATCCCCTGCAAACCATAAAAATCCCACATGTAAAAGCCTCCAAAAAGCCCTCCAAACCTTTCTCCATTTCCAGCCCTGCAGACTGCAGCCTAAAAATTCCAGCACTCTTCCACCTTTCAACTTCTTCCAAATCCACTTTCCTTATCCTATTCTCTACCAAATCTCCTCCTCTTGCTGCTAAAGGTCTTCTCCAAGTCCGAGGAAAGAAATCTCTAGAGGATGAAGATCATGGTAAAGAATCTCCCAATGGCCGGCCAGACAACCACCTCTCAGGAGCACTATCTGTAATCTTTTTAGACAATATTTTTCATTGTGAGATCTTTTGTATATCTTTTCCTTCATGCAATAAAAAATTATTTTTCATGCTTATATCTCTGTCTTTATTTACTTTGCATAAGTTGTCAATCTAGAATAATATATTACCCTAGGAACGAACCATGATCTTTTCGTGCTCTTAAGATAGATTATCTTTAGGTGATAACTCTTTTATGGTATCTAAATCAATTTTGACTAGCCTATAACTTTAAGAGACGAGTTGTGATTTACAGGTACGGATCGTGCTCTCTAAGATATGTTATATCTCTATTGATTAGATACGTAGCAAAGGCATGATAAAAAGGATACCATTTGTCTATTAAGAGAGCAGTTGAGATCCTGAGAACTTTCATATCTACAACAAACCTTTAAATATTTCTCCTTATTTACTTGCTTTCTAGTTAAATCTTAATAGTTTCTTAATTGCTCTCTACTTGGTTCTTTAATTTAAATCCAAAACAACTTAGCCCTAGGTCCCTGAGGATACGATCTCGACCGACGCTACCTATGTAGTGAGTAGAGTTATTTTTAGTGCTATCAATGACTACATATCAATAATCAACATTCCTGAATGAAAGCAAATCAATCTTCTCAGGGTGCTCTTACCTCTAAACAAGCAAGATATTCCATCAAACCAACATTGAGGCCAATCATTGAACAATGGCCCACACTACAACGGAGGCATGTGGCACCTCCTCTAATCTGGGCAACTCGTTATGTGCCGCACCTTTACATTATGAAAGCCGGTGCTCACATTGCCAAAATCCAAATTGCCACAAGCAGATGTGCATCACCATTGCTAACCACTACAGTTAGACATACAATCTGCTAGAACCTCTTGCTTACAACTGCAACTAGACATCCAATCTGCTAGAATCTTAAACACTTCATAAGGACTCATCCTTCCTCATGCTTCTAGTACACCAAGAAAACACTAGAAAGAGATGTTGACCATAAATTGCTGTATAGCCCATGTATGAACACTTTATTTTATATGTCAGTGGCAGGAAATATGACAAAATTGGAACGA
The DNA here is from genome assembly GCA_006176705.1 of Cocos nucifera. Classification (NCBI taxonomy): domain Eukaryota; kingdom Viridiplantae; phylum Streptophyta; class Magnoliopsida; order Arecales; family Arecaceae; genus Cocos; species Cocos nucifera. Next base: position 903,938 of record QRFJ01000152.1, read on the forward strand.
CTACAACATTACTACCCTGAAATAAAAAAGAGAGAAATGAAGAGAAAGGAACATGAGGCCTTACGAAGTAGCTGTAGGTACATGGAGATTGAAATTTGTTCAACTTAATTCATGTCAAATTTAACCAAAGAAACAGCAGTTGGAACACAAACATGAATGTTGCTCCCATGAGGTGTCACAAACATGTTACAAGCCAAAATAGTGAAAGTGAAGCTTCATATGAATCATTTAGAGGTGACTATAGATGTTTAGCAGCCAAATGGAAAAAGGCTGAAAGGTGTCACAAATAAATGTAGAATAGAAACAAAATTGCAAAATTCCATAAGCTTCTGGCTAATAACACAAACTCAAAATCTCCATATGAGACAACAAAGAGACAAATTTTGGAAGTGAGGAGCTTTTTCAGTGTTTTCAATGGTAAGTTCACCAGATCTGTTGACAGCTTGGCAGTCATTGCTAGCTTCACAGGAAAAGGATCCTCTGATTGTGATACAATCTAATGTCAATAATCTTACAAAGATAATATGGTCTTCCACTGCAAGATCTCTAAAGATTCAACAGTGTTATGAGGATAACAATTTGAAGTTCTGACATCTATAGCTTGGGAAGCAACCAATGGTGTGAATGCAATCTTTCATCAGGCTGTCAAAGCATATCGACTATCTACAACACCATCAAAAAATAAATAACTGAAAAACTAATGAGCAACCTATCACACTAGGATGCTTGTTCTACTCTATACAGACTGCACACATGTAGATATAGATATGTGCAGATTCATAAAGATAATAAAAGAATAAATCAATAGGACCATAAGAAACTGGAATATGTTGTCTTGCATAAATGGAATAACAGGCTACCATGCTAACTGTTTCCATAATAGATACTGTTGGGGATAAACCCCGCTCCTATCGAAGTCCAGTTCGACGCTCAGCTTAACGCAACCAGTATCCACGGAAGAGCTCCTTTGGACTCTCAGCGGCCGGGCCTTGGCCGAACCTCTTCAGTCGGTCGAACTCCTTAGCGGCCGAGCTCCTTTGGACTCTCAGCGGCCGGGCCTTAGCCGAACCCCTTCAGCCAGACTCCTCCCAGGCATCCCCTTAGGTCGGCCAGACTGCTCAGCGGCCGAGCTCCTCAGCGGTTGCAGCCGAGCTCCAGTTGAACTCCTCAGCGGCTGAGCTCCTTCCGAGCTCTCCCTTTGGCCGAACTCCTCAGCGGTTGCGCCCCGACCGAGCTCCAGTCGAACTCCCATAGGAGTCGAACTCCTTCCGAGCCTCCCCTTTGGCCGAACTCCTCCAGGAGTCCGAACTCTATATGCCTGAATTCACCAACCAACACATGCTTCCTTGAGCTACGGCTGTCGAACCCCGGCAGTATGGCCACCACTACCGGTCTGGCGGCACCTTTCCCTCCGTAACAAGCCCCATGCAGCCCGCAACCGGACGACATGGCCATCACTACTGGCGACGCCACTCTCTCCGTAACCAGCCTCATGAGACCCACAACCCGCCAATATGGCTGTCACTATCCACCTGACGACGCCTTCCTCTCCGTACCGAACTCCATGCGGCCCCGACGGCCCGCTACCAGGCGGTATGGCCGTCACCATCAATCAAGCTCCGCCTATAAAAAGGATCCTCCAGATACGCTAACTCTAAGCTCTCCTCTTCTTCTCTAAACTCTGCCGGACTCATTCCAGAGCACTCCATATCTATTGGCCAGAGCTGACTTGATTGTCGAAGGGTCCTGCCGGAGCCACCCCCCACCGGCTCCGGACGGGACTTTGTTTTGCAGGTCCCCGATGTCGACCTCGTCGGCCTCCACTCCAGCTGATTCCGGCGACGATCAGATTCTACGTCAACAGTTTTGGCGCTAAAGGAAAGGCTCGCCTCGATTCTTGAGGTGTTCTTGAGGCCCCATTGTTCTTAAAGAAGTACTCGGCAACGGTCTCCCTCTAGAGATCTCCCTTCTTCTTCTCTAGAGTTCTTTTCCGAGAAAAAATACCCCCCAGGAGAGCTTCGATCCGGCGATCGACGGCCTCCGTGGCCCGATCCCGTTCAGATCCATCCGCTCCCGCTCCAGCCCGGGCGGCCCAGGTTCCATCTGTGGCTGCGGTGAATGTGGAGCAGTTCAACCTGCTCGTCCAGTAGGTTCGTGGCCTCATGGAGGTGGTGCAGACCATGCACCGGCAGGCCCCAGCACCAGTTCAACCGGCGCGAGACTCTCCAGAGCCGTGTGGTCCAGTCCAGGAATGGCCGACTTGGGCTACCCGACCTCCGATCCCCGGAAGGTGGCGGCAAAGGAGGGAGAGCCCCTGCTCGGACCATGGCTCAACCCAGGGGAAAGCCTCGCACCCATTCTACCAGAAAATTTTGGAGATCAAAGACCGTGAAGATCTCTTAGATTAAAGGCTCTTAGAAATGAGCCGGTGAATCGAGGAACTTCGTCACACTCCTTCCTCACGTGGTAATGACATTTGTACTGACCCTCTCTTTTCGCAGAAAGTTATGCAGGAACCAGTCCCGCCGAACTTCAAGCTCCCGTAGCTCGAGAGTTACGATGGGACCACCGATCCGATCGACCATCTGAAAGCCTTCCGAACAACGATGTTGCTCCACGGCGCGCCAGACGCCATCTTGTGCCGGGCTTTCCCCTCTACCCTTAAGGAAGCTGTCAGGAATTGGTACTCGGCGCTTAAGCCGAGTACCATCTTATCGTTTGACTAGATGAGCCAACAATTCGTGGCCCACTTCATCAGTAGTCGGCGTCCGCGCCGAGGTTCGGATTCCTTAATGGCCATTAGGCAGAAGGAGGGGGAACCCATCCGGGCTTATGTCACCCGATTTAATATTGCTATATTGAAGGTCTGAAACCTGGACCAGTCAGTCGCCATGGCCATCCTCAAGAGCGGCCTTCAGAAGAATGACTTGCTGTTCTCCCTGAAAAAGAAGTATCTCAGGGATTTTGCTGACATGCTAGCTCGGGCCGAAAGTTATGCCCGGGCAGAGAAGGCCTTCGAGGCTAAGGACGATGAAGCCAGCGGCAAGCGGCGAATCGACGGACCAGGCAGGCCCACCGAAGAAAGAAAGTGGAATAAAGCTCGGCCGCATTCCCGTACTCCTAGTCGCGGGCGAGCCCGAACTCCCCCTCGAGCTCAGAGGCAAGGAAGCCCCGACGGAAGGGCACACCGAGGTTCTCCCCAGCACCGAAGTTCTTCCCGACGACGATTTCACAACTACGCCCCCCTTAACGCCCCGAAGACTCAAGTGCTGATGGAGATCAGGGAACGACTTCCGAGACCGAAGAGAATGCGTTCCCATCCCAGCAAGCGCAATCCCAACAAGTTCTGTCTTTACCATCGTGACCACGATCACGACACTGAGGAGTGCATCCAACTCCAGGACGAGATCGAAGAGCTCGTCAGGCGAGGTAGACTTGGCCGATTCCTGCGGAGACGACCTGAAGAGTGGAAAGATCGGCTGAGGGCGTTACCACCAAGTGGAGAAAACCAGCAAGAAGATCGACCGCCTCTCGGCGTCATCAACACTATCTCGGGAGGACTTAACAAGGAGAGGCCAACGGATCCGAGGGACCGGTGAAGAGGCGGAGGACCATGGAATCCGTGATCTTTATCGAGGCGGACGGCCAGAGGATCCAATTTTCGCACAATGACGTGGTTGTAATTTCTTTGAACATTGCTGACTACGATGTACGCCGCATTTTGGTGGATAATGGAAGCTCGGCCGACGTATTGTTTTACGATGCCTTCTCAAAAATGTCCCTATCCGATGACCACTTGGGGCCTATGAATTCTCCGCTGGTAGGATTCGCTAGCAACGCCGTACCAGTCGAAGGCATAATAACTTTGGCTGTGACGGCAGGGCAACCCCGAAACTAGTCAAAGCGCAGGTCGACTTCCTAGTCGTAAGGACTCCATCTATCTATAATGCGATTCTCGACCGACCTGATCTAAATGCACTTTGGACGGTGGTGTCAACCTATTATTTGAAGATGAAGTTTCCGACGAGTCACGAGATCGGAGAGGTCAGGGGAGACCAGGCTCCGGCGAGGCACTGCTACTCAATCGCCCTGCATAAAGAAGAACGGTCCGACCCTTATCTTGTTGACGGACTGGATGTCCGCGACGACCTCACTGAGGAGCGGGACGAGCCTATGGAGGACCTCGTCTCTATCCTTAAATGACGGAAACTCGGAGCACGCGGTGCAGATCGGCTCCAACTTGGTAGACGAGATTCGGAAGCAACTCGTCGCCTTCCTCAGAAGAAACGCGGACGTCTTCGCCTGAACCCCAGCGGACATGCGGGGATTGACGCCGAGGTCATGGAACATCGACTGACCGTCGATCCAAAGCGCCGACCGATAAGAGAAAAGATGCACCACCACGCCTCGAAGAGGCAGAAAGCAATCGCCGAAGTAGACAAGCTCCTCAAAGCCGAACTCATCCGAGAGGTTAATTATCCGACCTAGGACTCGAACGTGATCCTCGTCAAAAAGGCGAATAACAAGTGGAGGATGTGCGTTGACTTCAAGAAGCCGAACAAGGCCTACCTGAAAAACAGCTACCTCCTGCCCAGGATCGATCAACTGATGGACGCGACCTCGGGCCATGAGCTCCTCACCTTCATGGATGTCTTTTCTGGTTATAATCAGATACGGATGGCACCCGAGAACGAAGAGAAGACCGCCTTCATTACTGATCGTGGTCTTTATTGTTACAGGATTATGCCATTTGGACTTAAAAACGCAGGGGCAACGTACCAGCGTTTGATCAATAAGATCTTCAAGGAGCAGATCGGCCGCAACATGGAGGTGTACGTGGATGATATACTCGTCAAAAGTCGAGCATCGACAGACCACCTTGCCAACCTTAAAAAGACCTTCGATGCACTCAGGAAGCACAAGATGAAGCTGAACCCAACCAAGTGCGCCTTTGGTGTGACCTCCAAAAAATTTTTGAGGTTCATGGTGTCGAGACGCGGAATCAAAGCAAACCCCGAGAAAATCCGAGCCATTCGAAAGATGACTGATCTGAAGACGATCAAGGAAATTTAGCGCCTGACCGGGAAGGTGGCGTCCCTAAATCGCTTCGTCTCAAGGTCGGCCGAACGATGCGTGCCCTTCTTCCAAGTTCTCAGGCGACCAAAGGACTTCTGCTGGACGGCAGAGTGCCAATAGGCGTTCGAGGAGTTTAAAAACTACCTCGACTCAGCCCCACTGTTGGCAAAGCTCGAACCCAGAGAAGAATTGTTCCTGTATCTAGCTGTCTCCCCAGTGGTCCTGGCGGCAGTCCTAGTCAAGGAAGAAGCGAAGACGCAGCGATCGGTCTACTACGTGAGCCAGGTCCTGAGGGATGCGGAGACCAGGTACTCTAGGTTAGAAAAACTTACTTCTAATTGCTGCCAGGAGGCTCCGACCTTACTTTCAGGAGCACACCGTAACGGTCCTCACGAACCAACCAATAAAAGCAGTCCTTCACCGAGCGGACGCTTCCGGAAGAATCACGAAATGGGCAATCGAGCTCACAGAGTTCGACATCAACTACCGGCCTAAGCCATCGATCAAGGCCCAGATACTGGCAGATTTTGTGCTAGAATGCACCATTCCAGTCGAAGCCGAGCTTTAACAGAGCAAGACCGGCACTAAAGCGAGACCGAGCTTGGATAAAGCCGAGCTATCGCAGCCAAACCTCCCCGGGGAAAGCATCGACCTCCCCGAAGGCTCTTGGGCTCTGCACGTGGATGGTTCGTCCAACTCTACTGGAGCTGGTGCAGGGCTGGTCTTGGTCAACCCCAAAGGAGTCATCGTCGAGTATGCGCTATGCTTCAAATTCTCCGCGACCAACAATGGGGCCGAAATGAAGCGCTGATCGTCGGATTAAAGATAGCAAGAAAATTAAAAGTAGATCGACTTCAAGTCTACAGCGATTTTCAGCTGGTGGTCGATCAAGTTAGCAGCAGCTACGAAGCGCAGGAGGAAAGCATGGTGAGATACCTTGAAAAAGTGAGGAATTTGACCCCGGCCTTCGACAGTTTCGGCATTCAGCATATTCCGAGGGCGGAAAATGCAAGAGCCGATCTTCTCTCCAAGTTGGCCACTTCAACTTCGACCGAACTGTCCAAAGAAGTATTTTTGGAGACTTTGAAATGCCCAACCATAGAGAAATCTCAGGCCGTCCTGCAGACAGAATTCGAACCCAGCTGGATCGACCCGTTGGTCGCCTACCTTAAGGAGAGGATCCTTCCTCACGATCGAAAAAAAGCTCGGAAGCTCAAGAATCAGACCTCCCGCTACGTTTTATATGAAGGCAGGCTGTATACGAGGTCGTACTCCCTCCCGCTGCTGAGATGTCTCCGACCTTCAGAGGCCGACCTCGCACCGTAGGATGTACACGAAGGACTCTGCGGAAGTCACGTAGGAACCAGATCCCTATCGCAAAAACTACTTCGGCAAGGATACTACTGGCCGACCTTGTTTCACGATTCCGTGGAATATGTGAAGTGCGACCGCTGTCAGAAGAACGCCAGCGTGCAAAGGCAGTCGGCATCCGAGCTTGCTTCGCTCAGCGCACCTTAGCCATTTGCGCAGTGGGGAATGGATATACTCGACCCCTTCCCGACGGCATCCGGACAACAAAAGTTCCTCCTGATCGCGATCGATTATTTCTCCAAGTGGGTCGAAGCCGAACCACTAGCGAAGATTATCGAGGCCAAGGTGCAGAACTTCGTCTGGAAGTCACTAGTCTGCCAGTTCGGTCTGCCCCGAACCCTTATAACCGACAATGGGCGATAGTTCACTGGGGCAAGGTTCGCCAAGTTCTGCGAAGGACTGAACATCTTCCACTGCTTCACATCGGTGGCTCATCCGTAGGCCAACGGGGAGGCTGAGGTGACCAACCGGATCCTGCTGCAAGGCATCAGGACAAAGGCTCGACAGGACAAAGGGGGCTTAGGTGGACGAACTCTACCACGTCCTCTGAGCATACCGAACTACACAGGATGCCGACCGGAGAAACACCCTTCGTCTTGGCCTTCGACATGGAGACAGTTATCCCGATCGAACTTCAGCTCCCGTCTGCACGAGTCGTGGGCTTCAACGAGCAGCTCAACCCCCAAGACCTCAGAGTTAACCTCGACCTGCTGGAAGAAAAAAGGGAAGCCCGCATCCGAATGGCAGCCTACAAATGGAAGGTGGCCCAGTACTACAACTCCAGAGTTAGAGGTAAGACGTTCAAAGTGAGGGATCTAGTGCTTCGGCAAGTCGCCGTCTCTCAACCTCAAAGTCAAGGGAAGCTTGCCCCAAATTGAAAAGGTCCGTATGAAGTGGTGGAGGTCATCCGGCCCGGAACTTATCGCCTGAAGGAGCTCGGAGGAATAGTGCTTTCCTGACCTTGGAACTCAGAAAATCTGAGGATGTATTACCAGTAGACTTCCTTTAATAAAACTCATTTGCTCAGCATTATTGTTTTCTGGTGCAAGGATTACGTGATGACAGGAAAGAAACGAGCGAAAATGGCCCGTTAGGAACAGAAGGACCTCGTCCTAATGCGAGCAAAATCGAAGGCCTCGTTCACCTTAGACGAGATGGGAGGAGAGGCACAGACGACGATCCGTATGTGCCCCCACAGTCCGTTAGGAGCAGGAGGACCTCGTCCTAACGCGAGCAAAGTCGAAGACCTCGTTCACCTTAGACGAGATGGGGGAAGAGGCACGGACGTCCGTATGTGCCCCTACAGTCCCGTTAGGAACAGGAGAACCTCGTCCTAACGCAAGCAAAGTCGAAGGCCTCGTTCACCTTAGACGAGATGGGGGGAGAGGCACGGACGACGGTCCGTATGTGCCCCCACAGCCCGTTAGGAACAGAAGGAGAACCTCATCCTAACGCGAGCAAAGTCGAAGGCCTCATTCATCTTAGACGAGATGGAGGGAGAGGCATGGACGACGGTCCGCATGTGCCCCCACAGCCCGTTAGGAATAGGAGAACCTCGTCCTAACGCGAGCAAAATTCAAGTCCGAGCTCCGAAGTCTGCAGGAGATAAGATCTCTCCCGAGCGCCCGAGCTAACCTCGGTCAGAGATAAGATAGGAGACAACCTCGACCAGAGATAAGATCTCTTCCGAGCACCCGAACCAACCTCGACCAGAGATAAGATCGGAGACAACCTCAGCTAGAGATAAGATCTCTCCCGAACAACGACGACAACCTCGGCCGCAGGAGAAGAGATCTCCCCCGAGCGTCCGAGTCAACCTCGGCCAGAGATGAGATCTCTTTCGAGCGATCGAGCCGACCTCGGCTAGAGATAAGACCTCTCCTGAGCGCCCGTGTTAACCTCGGCTGCTAGAGACAATATCGCCCCCGAGGAGTTCAACCTCCGACCTCGACCACAGGAGACGAGATCTACTTCAACCCCGACTGGAGATGAGATCTCTCCCGAGCTTCGACCTGAACCAGTACGGAGCCCAGAAGAGGACTTCGGCAGTCGCCTCTTCTGCACTCTTTCTTTGAGTTTCGAACTTGGAAGTGGGCGGACTATTGTTGGAGATAAATCCCTCTCCTACCGAAGTCCAGTTCGACGCTCAGCTTAACACAATCGATAGCCACGAAAGAGCTCCTTCGGACTCTCAGCGGTCGGGCCTTAGCCGAATCCCTTCAGCCGACCGAACTCCTTAGCGGCCGAGCTCCTTCGGACTCCCAGCGGTCGAGCCTTAGCCAAACCCCTTCAGCCGGACTCCTCCCAGGCATCTCCTTAGGTCGGCCAGACTCCTCAGTGGTCGAGCTCCTTTCGAGCTCTCCCTTCGGCCAAACTCCTCAGCGATTGCACCCCGACCGAGCTCCTCAACGGCCGAGCTCCAGTCGGACTCCTCAGCGGCCGAAATCCTCAGCGGTTGCACCCCAACCGAGCTCCTTAGCGGCCGAGCTCCAATTGGACTCCTCAACAGTCGAGCTCCTTCCGAGCTCTCTCTTCGGCCGAACTCCTCAGCGATTGCGCACCGACCGAGCTCCAGTCGAACTCCTTCCGAGCCTCCCCTTTGGCCAAACTCCTCCAGGAGTCCGAACTCTATATGCCCGAGTTCACCAACCAACGCCTGCTTCCTCGAGATACGACTATCGGACCCCGGCAGTATGGCCGCCACCACCAGTCTGGTGGCACCTTTTCCTCCATAACAAGCCCCATGCGGCCCGCAACCGGACGACATGGCCATCACTACTGGCGACGCCACTCTCTCCGTAACCAGCCTCATGAGACCCACGACCCACCAGTATGGCTGTCACTATCCACCTGACGACGCCTTCCTCTCTGTACCGAACTCCATGCGGCTCCGACGGTCCACTACCAGGCGGTATGGTCATCACCATCAATCAAGCTCCACCTATAAAAAGGATCCTCCAGATACGCTAACTCTAAGCTCTCCTCTTCTTCTCTAAACTCTGCCAAACTCATTCCAGAGCACTCCATATCTGTTGGCCAGAGCTGACTTGATCGTCGGAGGATCCTGCAGCCACCCCCCACCGGCTCCGGACGGGACTTTGTTTTGCAGGTCCCCGACGTCGACCTCGTCGGCCTCCACTCTAGCTGATTCCGACGACGACCAGATTCTGCGTCAACAGATACTATTTTTTTAAGATAAATAAATTAAATATTCAATATTTGTTCTACATGTTTCTAAATGGATGGCTTTTATCATGATGTCATTGTAAAATAATAATATCATGCATTTTGTAAAGATAGCAATGTATTCTATCACCAAAAGGAAAAAAAGCATATACTAACCGACAAGATTTTATTACGGGTGCCATCCAGTTGCATGAAATAAGCCTCAAGCAGCATCTCTAAATCCTCAACATTGTTATCATCTGAATAAATACTAGTAGCCATGCTTGCATTCCCATGAACATTGGAACTAAGTCTTGTAAGGTGTGGTCCTGCAAGAACAATACTATTTGAAGCTGCAGAAGCCATCAAAGCTTCCCATTGTTGATTCTGGATCTGCTTTCTTGTTAAATACAAATGTGCCATATCTTCATTGTCATCTAAAAGATGTTCGATTTCATCCCTAACCTGGTAAAAGAGAAGAATACCACTTACTTTACAGCATAATTACAAACACCGACCAAAACACTAGATTAATACTAATACCAGTGGCTCCAATATGATCTCAGTAAATCAAACAGATTTTGCAAAAGATCTATAAAGTTTCAGAGAAAGACTATGATGCAGAAAAGATGTGATTTTCAAAAAAAAAAAAAAAAAAAATTATATGAGTACATTTCAGGTGTTCAATCTATAAGAAGTAACACTTCACACGTGCAAGTTCTTCATTCATGATATGCAGCATTTCTCAATGACCAGGATAAACTAAGGATTGATTAGCTATTTAGTTCAATCTTCAGAGCAGATGCATGTTCTGATGTCAATAACATAGATCTGATGCAACACTTTAAACCAGCAAGCCTTGTTCAAGCTCATGACGCTTACGCCTAATTATTGATGATGAATCCTGTTCAATTCACAAAGCTGTTGAGGTAGATCCTTTAAAATCCTGCCTGTTTCCATTCTAGTTTAACAGAGGTGCTTAAACAGAGATGAGATCTTATGAAAAAAGGGCTTTGTTCACTTAAGAGTAATCAGTATTAGCCATTACAGATCATGTCCCTCCGATCCTTTCCAAAATCTCATCACCATATGAACAAAAGATGTCTTATGAAAAGTATTCGGGACTGTGATCAAGTTTTCCACGTAAGGGTACAGAAATTTTCCAAAACATGCAGCAGTGTAGTCTAAATCATCTGAATAAAATAAGTAAAGAGCCAGTTGTTCGAAACCATCATGCACTTCTAGCAGTGAGAAAATGTAAATATCAGTCAGCAAACTAGTCCTATAGCAATTGCATCATCAAGAAAGCCAAACAAAAAATATCAAATTGTAATTTGTATTAGGGTAAAACTTCTGGATCCAGCCTCATTCGATATGCCGGTTTCTATTATCCTGCAAGGAAAAGGAGATAAGCCCAAACGTAAAAGTTCTTTTGAACAGTTTTACCATTGAATGCAAAAATAATATCCATTAAATTCCAGGATGCAGTTACTTGAGTGACTTCATTTACGGTTTCAGGATGCTGTAATTTTCTAAATGAACCAACAATGATGTCAGGAAGACAAGGAAGATAAGCCTTTGAAGCAATAATGAATTATTTAGAGAGTTTTATTAATTGATTGTGCATCGATTTTGGTTGCTTTCACCCATTAGGTTCCTTACACAAATTCCTTGCGTGCCATGCTCTCTCTATTGAGACGTGGAAAAAAAAAAAAGATGAAGGATGCAAGATTTTAGTAGCAAGAAATTTCTACGCAGGGTGACTGACCCATTTCAGAAACATCACAAAAAGTGAAACCCACATCCACTCCCTTACTTTAGATAATACTAAAATATTAGCTTTCATGCACCCGAACCTGAACCCACTCCCTCATCCACTCCTGACTTTGGAAGCTAAGTATAATAAAATAAATGGATTTAACAAATGTTTGAATATAATCCCCAAGAAATAAGCATAATTCCATCCTACTGAATAGGCATTGCATGTCCTTCACATTCACATGCCTAAAAAAATGCCAAATCAACAGAAGTCACAAGCTCTATTGATCACTTCTTACAGTGGGTTTATAATCCTTTCCAACCCTCTCGAGGGTTAGAAGCAAATAATTGCAAAATCTTAATTGGTTTGCAGTCACTTTGTCGCCTATGGTGCATGCTTTCACATATCTATTTACTTGTGTTAGGGCAAAGCAATGCATCATGACTGGCTTCACCTTTTCTTGTGCTCAACAAGTCTTATAGTAGGTGCAAGTATCTTCTTTTTCAAATATTAAGTGGGTTTTTTATCTCCATAAAAGCCCACTCTTCCTTATAAGATTCATAATATGAGCTATGATAAAGCTGAATTATTTAAGCATTGAAGGACGTCAAAGGAATAGATATACATGTAGCATAAGGCGGTATCAGACAATACATAGTCCATTTTAATAGTTAACCATGTGAAAGCATCTTATTCATTTGACTGATAACTCTATTGATAAACCAGTTAAACACCAATTCAGTTCCAAAATCAATCATCTGGATGTGGCTATATTTGTTGAAATTGAATTTTTGTCAACAAAGAACCTAAACACTTCAAGTGTTTACATGAGCGGGGATCTAAACAACCGAAAGTATGCCATTCAAAGAAACTTTCTAACATCTAAGCATCACATTCCATTCCACATCTAACAGTAACAACCAAACAATATGGTAAATCAATTGAGCTGCTTCTAATTGTTCAAAACATGTTTCAAGAATCTGCAGTCAATTTTTAGAGTACTGATCTCATAGTTGTCTACGCACACGTCTATTCTTATTCTTCCATACCCATTATAACCCATAGAAGTGCATGTCTTGTACAAGTAATTCAGATCTTAAATTTTTAGAGTATAACTGATCGCAGAATTGTATATGCACATGTTCGACTCTCATTTTTCTATGCCCACCACATCCCATAAAAGTGTGTGCCTTGTACAATTAATTCAAATCTTAACCCTCCCTTTTTAAAAGTGACTCAAAGTAGTCATTTCATATGTTCTTTGTACACAGTTACACACTAGCTTCACCTTCTCTGTTTCATCACAAATTATCCATCTTGGTTTTATTAAGCCCATATTCCATCAAAAATTTTATAATTGAAACAAACCTTTAATCACCCTAAGCCCATTGATGTCTCTCTTTAACTGTAGAAACATTGAAGAAAACATAACCAATATAGACCCACTTTTAAGGGAAATAAAAATTAAACAAGGATAAGGAAATTGTGGCCTCAAAGATCACTTTCGTCATAGATGGATCTACAAAATCTTTTCACCCAGTTTTTTATTGAGATTTATCATCCCTAGCAACCATAGCCTTATAATCAAACAGCCACCATCCCGGCCTTGCTAGGCCAATATTTAAGGATGCCCCAATCATAAATCGACTAGTTCCAACATAACGTTTCAAGAAAAACAACATTGATAACAAATGAGCAATCAATAATTGCTCAAAAAAGAAGTCATAATGATGGGAAAATAGGAGAATAATTCAAATTAGCAACCACCGCATGCTTAATCAATGTGACATCCCATTTTATGTGAGTTAAGCTTTAAACAAAGAAGAAGAGCTAGGAAAGAAGCTGAAATAGATTCATACTGAATACCCACAATATCATTGTCCCTGGCCATACTTAATTAGTCATCACCATCACCACTCATTACTATCTAGTTTCACACTACAATCATACTAATTCTCATTATTACACAAAACCACCAACCCTCTTTCATGTTCCAAAATCTCAACCCTTATTGCCTTTCCTAGCCACCAACTTGCAAGGTAATAAAATCCCTCCTCCCCACCCCCTTCCCACCCCCACCCCCAAAAAAAAAAAAGGCAAAAAAGGAGTTTGCTTGAACTAAGGATCAAAAGTGTAGATATGAAATGGGAGGGGGGAAGATGAAATATAGTTCAAATAATAACAAGAGAGAGATTGAGGGAGACAAGAGGGTAGTACAATAAGCAGATTAGGATACCTTCTTTTAGGAAAATCAATCTCAGAATGCGTCTCAATTGGTCAGAGCGGTTGACAAGGAGACTAGGAATGTGATGAGATGGGGCCTCCTTGTAGGCAGCAAAGAATGGCAACACCGCTTACAATGTTCCTTTTCTTTTTTCATAGCAATACCGAGAGAATCTCTCTTTTGGCCACCCCAACTTGCTTAGTGCAATGCATTTTTTTCTTTCATAATCTTTAAGCAATTCAAAAAAAAAAAAAAAAAAAAAGATTTCAATCATCTAGATATCCTGCTCAATACAAGTACATTCTATCATCAACTCTACATTATATACTAAATGAATCCCTCTCGCTCCTTCATTGCTCTCTCAATCAGTCAAGTTATTCCTCTCAATGTATATAAATTCTTCTCCAGCCAGAACTTAAATACAAAGTTCTTGAAATTTTGATAGGCCATCTTTCTCCCATTGGAAATAAAAACAACTATCAATTGCTGCTTTGGCCATTTTCATGTTCCAAGAATATATGTTTTCTGCATTTTTCCTTTCTTTAAAGATAATCACATTCCTTTCACATGTCACCTTACCATGGAAGTCATAAGGCCTGCAACTGAACAAATATTCTTGCCAAAATGCTTTGAAGGACCTGTTTGATTATCTAGGGTATGGATTGGACCCAAAATTTTGCCCTATGAAATGATTCTTGACATCCTATGAGTGAGAATTCTTTGAGTTTGGTAATGCCGACAAGTGTTTGGATACCGAAGAAAAATTTTACCTAGCCAGTTAATGATATTGACCAGCAAATCACATAAGATGGAGATTATATAAAATTGAGATTGTATATCTTCTTACTTTCTTTATTAAGCATTTTCCACAAATCGAAACTCAGATCCAGATTATCCTTTTCTTCATCTGTTTCTGAGAGGTGGCAATGGTGGTGGGGCTCCAACAATAAAGCATAGGGGTAGCAGTGAGGGGGCTCCAGCAATGGGTGTATCACAATGACGCTCTGGTGGACATGGAGGTGTACGCAGGAGAGAGCTAGCGAGAGACAATGGTGGTGGGGCTCCAGCAAAGGAAGGTTGTAATTATCATGACAGATCTCTGGGGCCCACTAAGATGAGAGAGAGTGAGAGATGGGCAGACAAACAGTGGTGGTGCAGCTCCTATGAAAGAAAGCTGAGGTTGTTGTGATGGGTCTCCAGTGGCCACCCAGACCATGGAGAGAGAAGTGGTGGCTAAACTAGGTGGTGAAACCAGTAACTGGAGTAATGCTAGCAAGCTTAGGAGCCCTGAAGGCCAGCAACAGGATGGAAGAAGTCGTGCCCTCGTTTCCTCTCATCTTCTATTTTTTTCATCTTTCTCTCCTCAAACCCTCGCCCCCAGCACTCAAAAAGCACCAAACCAAAAAAAGGGGGACTGAAACCTCTGTTTTCAGTTCAACAAAATTGGGTGGATCCAACAAGGCTGGATCTCCAAATCGAGCACCCAAACACTTGATTTAGTCCAACACGTGCTGTTGATCCAGATCCTCCACTTTCTTGTGGGACCAATGCCTATCCAAACTAGCCCTACTACTGTGATTTTTCCTGAAGGCCTCCATCAGGACAATCCCATTCCACATACCACAAGTGCTAACTTCCACATTAGTTACTAAAAGAAAATACTGCAACTTAAGCAATAAAGGAATTTAGCATCACTCAAGCATTAGACACAAATTGCGGCCAAGATGAAACTATTGATCTGGTTAACATATCGCATAGACTGCTTATGGAAGGCAGGGACTAGGAGCTTGTGTCAAATAAATCTACACCCATTTTATTCCTCCTTGTTTCTGAGGTACGCATGGTAACTTCACCAAATTGTTATCATCTTTTTTCACAAAACAGCAGACCTCCTTGATTACCAAAAAAACAACAGACCTCCCTCCTCAATATGATTGGTAATTCAACATTTGAGATAACATTTCAAGCAATTCCCATCACTCTAGTATCTGGCAACAAAACATGCCATTCATTATTGTGAATGAACCTTGAAACCATGATAAACTAGCCTTCCAAGTTTTGTTGTATCTATCCAACAACAGTGTATGTGTGAACATACGATCTTTTTCTTCTGCATTTTTATATTTATATGATACATCTTCTATATCATCTCAATTGGACAACAAGATCTCAGTATCAATGTTGGACACACAACATGGGTGCTAACTGTTCAAGCATCCAAGTGTCCATAATAATCCGACATGGGAATCTCTTAAAAGTCAGACATATGGACACATCTTTATCTTATATATGTAAGCATAGGCATCAACTGATATATGTATATAATTAGGGCTGAAAACGGATTGAATATTAGTAATATTAACATTTCTATCCATATTTTTCAACAAACATAAATATGGTACAGATATTAAATGGATACCAAAATTAGTATCCATATTTGTTCTAAATGAATGGTTTGAACACGAACAACATCGGTTAAGGGATGCATTGTATGGAGTGATTGGATATATATATATAAATAAGGTAGACCGAAAATCATAAAGGATAAACTAGTAAAGAAGGACCTAATATTGCTACATCTTTTAGAAAGTTTGGCCCTAAATAGAATGGAGTGAAAGAAAAGGATTCGTTAGCCGACCACAATTACTTTGGCACCAAAGTTTCATTGAGTTGAGTTGAGTTGTTATTTGCCCTAAAAATATACGAAAATATTAACCATATCCATATTTATTCTGAATGGATACGGATGCAAGTACATTAGTTATTTCTATATTTTTCTATCCAAATATGGATACAAGTCAAATACTATTAGAATATAAATTGAATTTTTAGTAAAATTTGATCATAAAAACTAAACTTAATTACATAATCATAAAGGATAGGCATAGAATTCACCATGCAAATCGCACATGACACAGGTAACTAAAGATCTAAGGTATAGTTACCAAACCAACATGGAGACCAACAGGCTTAAGGGTCCAGGTCACTAGTCAAATTTGCTATGTATTAAAATATTAAAAAGCAAAATTTATTTAAAATATAAATAAAATATAGAAATATTAATAATTTGTCTGCATCAAATACCATCATTATCCTTTCATTACAGCATAAATAAAAAGGAATCATCAATTATCTATTTTAAGAGAGCATGTAAGAAAAACTACATCTGAATGTAAGACTATGTAGAAGTTACTAATATTTTTAAATAATTTTAACAATAAAATTCTGAAAAGAAATATCATAACGAATAAAATAAAGTTTGTTATATTTCTTTTTATCAAAAAAGAAAAAGATCTGTTTTTTTACAAAACATAATGATTAAACTATGAAATATCATAACATACATTAGATGGTTATTTAGTGACTTGAATAGATATAAATAAGAAAAACTAACTACTTATATAAAACAAAAATGCATGTAGCTTAGTTGTAGATTACTTGTAATCTGAGTGAAAGGTCATTGGTTTGAAAGAATCAACAAGATTTCTAAGTGGATATCTGATTTTATATATCAGATCAGATCCCAAAATTTCGCTCCAAATCCGATCCAAATCAGATCCGGAAATAGATACGGTTGCATTTTACTGGATCGATTTTCAGTCCCATATACAACGAATAATAAGCTAGATCCATGCTCCTTAAATTCATAACCTTTAATTAAATAGTTTCTAAATTGTATGTTAGAATTAAAAACTTTCATACAGAAGTGCCAACGGTAGACACATGATGATAGCATTATAATTTGTTGGTAGAAGTCTCGAAGAATTTCATAAAGTGTCCTGATTGTCTGACACATTAAAAATTTGGAGTGTCCAGGAAACATTACTCAGTATGTTAAACGATATGTAAATCACTATTCTAAAATATAAGTACTAGATGAGCATGAAGTGGTCAAGTTAAGTGAACTGACAATTTGAATTTCACCTTGCATAGTTTGTAAGAGTGCTCAAAAAATTCAAAATGCATGAAGGAGAACACATCAAATTAATGGGCTTCATAACTAAAGAAAGAAACAGAATAACTGATAGGCATTTTCACAAATAATATTTCAGATATTTTGATAAGAACAAGATTAAAAATTAATCCTACCTTAGTATTCAGGTTTAAAACCCTGGTGCAGACCAATATTAATCATTAATCACAACGTTCCATACCATGGTGCAGCCCCATACTGACACACGGTTTAGTCAGCACGAACAATACCTTGTATTGTTATGGGTCAGTACAGGGTAGATACAAGCCCGTATGGGGAGTACATACCAATCTTGTATCCTGATACCTGAATCCTTTCTTGATATTAATGAATGATATGCCTTTCTCCAAGAAGACAAGAATGCAAAGATGCAAGTGGTAAAACAATAGAAATGTCATCTACTTCTGAAACTCTTCCAGACAAAAATGATACAGAGCAAATATCTCAAGGGTTTAGGCACAAGATCGGATACCTTTTGAACACGTGCAAGCAAACGAGTAAGATTGCTTTTTAAACTTCGTACACGCTCTAGATTCTTGGTGCTAACATTCATAGCTAGTTCGTCCAGCACAGGATAAGCAACTCTCTCAAGATCAGCAACATTAGAGTCCAAATATGAACAGACTACTTCCAATGCAATCTCCAATACCTGAAACTCGAACGGAAGCTCACATTCACCTTCTGATGCCCCATTAACATTCAGCCATTGTCCATCAATTGAACACATTTCTTTAGTTTGTTTGTCTGTATGGTCAGGCTCATGAATCCGAAATGGACTCTTAAGAGGGAGTTGTCGCCTTAATTGATCCACGAAAGGAAGAACTTCCTGAGACAGAGGATCTAGTAGCAAGACTTCTTCAGCAGTAACGATGGCCTTAATAAATTCTAGGTTGACAACCATTGCTTTTTCCCTGGCTGGAGTGTAACCCAAAGCACCAAAGGTGAATAATCAAACAAAAGCAGTTCAGTTAACTTATAACAGTAGGAAGCAAAACTATATGCTGCATTTAACAATGAGTTCCAGGAGGGTCCAAATATCACAGTATGAAAGTAATCCATCTACAAAATCTTGAATGATCATGGTTAAGATTCAAATGATGATGATGATGATGATGATAAATAATGTAATGCATGATACCAAAAAAAATTCTCTTCTTTTTTTCGATGTCATGTCTCTACTTGTGCTACCTATTTCCATCAACAACAGATGTGATTTTTCTAAGTAGACTCGACAATATCCAATGTTACTTTTTTCCTACTCTTTTGCACATGAGGATAGGTACATAAAGATAATTTGGTATATGGTGGCATGCATAGGCATATAAAGATACAAAACTTAATAAATGGATTTACAACATGCATGGTGATATATGCTAGTGAGCAACTGACGCAGCTAAGGCACGGCAATCGTTGGGAAAGAGGATGAAAGACGCACGAAACAAAAGAAAATGGAAGAAAGAAGAAGAAAATCTCCTCTCAGAATTTAATTCAATAATTTCTAAATAGACTGACTACAACGAAGGCCAAGGGGCCTTATTTATAGCTAAAAAATCTTAACTTGAAAGTAAAAGGACTCCTTAATAAAGTCACAAGAAATCCTAAACGAAATCAAAAAGAACAAAACAAAACAAACTCAAAAACTAGTCTTCTACTCGGACTAAGACTCCTGATAAACTTGTGCACTGCCGTAGACCTGTCAAGCAATAGAGTTTGACCCCAAAATTTGTAGTGGAGGCAAAGCGGCCAGGCCTGTAGGGCTCGAAAAGAGGTTTCCAGAATGGGGTTATAATAAGAATTCTAACATTGGATGATCAAGTTATGGCCGTTCTAGCTCGCAGTGTCAAAACCCTGATAATTTAGTGCAATCAGATTGAATTCGCACTCTTTCGGGTCCGATCCCTCAATTTCATATATTTGTCGGCTAAGACGTCTGCGTCATCCTCCCCTAGCTAAAAGAAAATCGTCCTCGAGTTAGAAGCTTCTTCATCTGATGAATCTCCTGTATAGGGAATGAGATGCTTCACGGTGAACACATCAGAGATTCGAAGATGACTTGGTAATTTCAGTTGATAGGCATTATCATTGATCTTTTTAATTATCTCAAAGGGACCCATCTTTCACTGGCTCAGCTTGTTGTATTCTCCTATTGGATACCGATCCTTGGTTAGAACAGCCCATACATAGTCACCTTCCTCAAAAATCACCTTCTTTCTATGCTTATCTGCAACCTCCTTATATTTAGCATTTTTGGCTTCTATCCGTTGCTTTACTGATTGATGAATAGCCTAAAGGTCTTCAGCTAAATCTTCAGCATTTGCACTAGATCTTCCTCTAGAACTGATCGGGGTTAAATCCAAAACACTGCTCGGATTCAATCCATAAATAATCTAAAACGAGCTGTAGCCTGTGATCCTATTCACGGATCGGTTGAATGCGAATTCCGCCTGTGCTAAAGCCAAATCCCACTGCTTTGGACGCTCTCCAGCAAGACTTCTTAACAGGTTTCCCAAGCTCCTGTTGATGGATTCGATCTATCCATTTGTCTGAGGATGATAGGCTGAACTGAATTATAATGTGGTTCCCAAACTCCTCCACAGACTCCTCCAAAAGTGGCTCATGAACTTTGTGTCTTGGTCAGATGTAATAGATTTAGGTACTCCATGAAGACGCACTATTTCTTTGAAAAATAGTTGAGCAACGTTTGAAGCATCCATGGTCTTCCGACAGGCGATGAAGTGAGCCATCTTCGAGAATCTGTCTACCACGGCCAGCACTGAATCACATCGTCTCTGAGTAACAGATAGCCCTAACATGAAATCCATGCTGATCTCTTCCCATGGATGGTCTGGAACAGGTAGAGGGGTATATAATCCTACATTTGTTGTTGTTCCCTTTGATACTTGACAGATCCTGCATCGCTCCACAAATCTGGTTACATCACGCTTCAATTTTGGCCAGTAATATTTGTTATGAATGAGCGTGAGAGTCTTATCTCTGCCAAAGTGTCCTTCATTATGCGGTTCTTGTACAATCTTTTCTTGCAAGGAACAATTGGGAACACATAGCTGCACACCTCGAAACAAAAATCCATCATGCAACTGGTAATCAGTTCGGGTATGTGAATGTACCTCTTGTAGAATTTAGCCAAAGTCAGGATCGCTGTCATAGAGATCCTTTAGAGTATCGAATCCAATCACTTCAACGCGAAGAACTCCTAGCAGCTTGGCTGTTCGGCTTAATGCATCTACCACCCGATTCTAAGCACTAGATTTGTGCTTTAGAATAAAGTGGAACTCCTGCAAATAGTTCATCCACTTGATATGTCTTCAACTCAACTTTTCTTGACCATTGATGTATTTGAGAGCTTCATGATCAGTGTATAAGATGAACTCCCTCTGAACTAAGTAATGACGCCATTGCCGAAGTGCACTGATCACCGCATAGAATTCTACATCATATGTTGAATAATTCAGCTTGGATCCAGACAATTTTTTACTATGGAAACAAACAGGCCACCCCTATTGACTGAGAACTCCACCGACTCCAGTAGAGGACGCATCACACTCCACCTCGAAAACCTTGGTGAAATCAGAAAGGATAAGGACATCGGCAAAGGTGATCTTTAATTTGATTTCTTCAAAAGCAGCCTGTGCCTCAGGTGTCCACTGAAATCGTCGTCCTTTCATGCAATCAGTCACAGGAGACATTATAGAAGAAATCCATAGATGAATCTACGGTAGAAAGATGCCAGGCCATGGAAACTTCAGACTTCAGAGATACTGCGCAGCACCAGCCAATTCTGAATAGCTTAGATCTTGGCCGGATCAGCCTTTGGAGGAGACGATATAGCCTAGAAAGGTCAGGCTATCCACCACAAAACTGCATTTCTTGGGATTAGCGAATAACTTCTCTCTCCTTAGTGTGCTGAAAACCTCCGTAAGATGCTGCAAGTGATCCTCTAATGTAGGACTATAAATAAGTATATCGTCAAAGTAAACCACAACAAATTTATCAATATAAGGATGCAGCACATGATTCATCGGTCTCATGAAAGTACTTGGTGCATTAGAAAGTCCGAACAGCATCACCATCCATTCATACAAGCCCTCCCTTGTTTTGAAGGCAGTCTTCCACTCGTCCCCAAGTCTGATCCACAACTGATGGTAGCCACTCTTCAAATCGATCTTGGTGAAAATCTTGGCTCCAGCAAATTGATCGAGCATGTCGTCCAGCCTTGGGATTGAAAATCGGTATTTGATGGAAATTCGATTGATAGCTCGATTGTCGATGCACATACGCCACGAACCATCTTTCTTTGGAACCAGCAAGGTAGGAACTGCGCATGGACTCATGCTTGGACAAATGTACCCTTTGTCCAACAGCTCCTGGACCTGTTGCTGCAGCTCCTCATGTTCAGTTGGGCTCATGCGATACGCCAGCTTGTTTGGTAGACTTGCCCCAGGAACAAAGTCGATGTGGTGTTGAATGTCTCGCTCTGGTGGTAATCCTACAGACAAGTCTTCAGGAAATACATTAGCAAATTTCTAGAAAATAGGATGTACCTGGGGTGGAATATCATGCTCGGCTAATACGCCCTTCTCTACTACTGCTAGCAAGTAGCCGACCTCCATCGCCTCCTTTAGGCATGCATGTTTTGTCAGAAGATTGATGTTGGACTCCGATTTTGATTTGGGTAGCTGCTCCTTCATCGGTGCCGGAGTGATCTTTTGATTATCTTTGAAGAATGTATATGTATTCCGTCAGCCATTATGAGTAACATTGCGGTTATACTGCCACGACCTCCCCAAAAGTAGATGACAGGCGTTCATAGCTACTACATCACACCAAACACTATCATAGTACTTCTGCCCAATGGAGAAAGATACAAGGCAGCGACTATCGACAACGACTTCACTTTCCTTTCTGAACCATGAAAGTTTGTATGGTCGAGGATGTTTTTCTGTTGACAGGTTCAGCTTCTTAACGGCCTCTTAGGAGATAACGTTTTCGCAGCTACCACCATCAATGATTATCTTACAAACTTTCTTCGCAATGGTACAACAGGTATGAAAAATATTTGTTCGCCTCCAATCTTCTTCGTCTCCTTTTCTTGGAGCCAGCAAGCTCTTTCACACAACGAGGGCTTCCCCGCTATCCCCCCAAGAGCACAGAATCATCCTCCTCACCACCAGTTTCATCATATGCAGGCTCCTGATCTTCATCAGCTGGTTCTTCTTCTTCAATTAATAGTTGTTTTCCAGGACGACCAATAGGTTTCTGGCACTTGTTCTGGGTATGCCCAATCTCGCCACAATTAAAGCATCTAATCGTGGAAGATCCTGCTTGAATTGGTCTTGGAGGCCTCGTATCAGCAGTTCGGATAGGAGGGGCAGGGACTGGGTTGCGCCGTATATTCCTTTGATTATCAGTTGTCGGTGCTCGATTAGTTCGAAGGGGAGGTTCAGGTTGGGGAAAAGATCTTCGCCGTAATTGCTCCTCAGCCACCACAGCCTTATGGTATGCTTCTTTGACTGTCCACATAGTATGAAGTCGCAGGGCATCTTGGATTTGTTGTCGTAGGCCTCCGAGATATCGCGCAACCATCTGCTTCTCGCTCTCAGGCAGATCGTTTCGTACCACCAGCTGATAGAATTCCTCCGTATAATCATCAATGGATCTAGGGCCTTACCGAAGATTTTGCAGGCATTGATACAGAGTTTGGATATAGTTGAATGATAGAAACTACTCTCTTAATGCCTTCTTCATCTTCTCCCAATCTTGAATTTTTGGTTTGCCTCTGCGCTCTCGAGTTTTCTTCAATTGCTGCCACAAAGCAGAAGCACGACCAATTAATTTAAGGGCGACAAGTTTTACCTTTTTGTTGTCAGGAACCTCTTTGTATTCGAAGATGCGCTCGATTTGATCCAACCAATCGAGGAACACCTCCATTTGTAGACTACCCAAATATTCAGATAAATCTACTCTAATTGAGTCGAATCAATGGGTTAATCGCTCAAACAATTCTCCACAACCCTCTCGTTGGCATGTGGGAAGATCCCTATGAAAAAGATTTTCGAAATCTGATAACTCTCCTTCAGATCTATGATCATCAGGTTCCGCCTCAGATCTCGCATCCCAGGTTTCTAACTGCGTAAGACGTGCAGTTAGATCCGCCAATTGTCTTCTCAAATCTTTGCACTCCAACATCAGGTCCCGTTCTCGTTGCGTAATTTCTTTGCGGACTGCTATTTGATTCACTAGTTGAGTCTTACCGCCGCCAGCTATCTGAATTGTAGGGAAGAATCACTGCTCATGGATCTGAAGTGCTCTGATACCAACGCAGCTAAGGTGCGGCAATCATTGGAAAAGAGGATGAAAGACACACGAAACAAAAGAAAATGGAAGAAAGAGAAAGAAAATCTCTTCTCCCGAAATTTAATTCAATAATTTCAGAATAGACTGACTACAACGAAGGCCAAGGGGCCTTATTTATAGCTAAAAAATCTTAACTTGGAAGTAAAAGGACTCCTAAACACAGTCACAAAAGAAATCCTAAACGAAATCAAAAAGAACAAAACAAAACAAACTCCAAAACTAGTCTCCTACTAGAACTAGAACTCCTGATAAACTTGCGCACTGCCATAGACCTGTCAGGCAATAAAATTTAACCCCGAAATTTATAGTGGCGGCGAAGCGGCCAGGCCTGTAGGGCTCAAAGAGAGATTTTCGAAATGGGGTCATAATAAAGATTCTGACATCGAATGACCAAGTTATGGCCGTTCTAGCTCGGCAGTATCAGAACCCTGATAATTCAGTGCAATTAGGTTTAATTTGCACCCTTTCGGGTCCGATCCCTCAATTTCATATATTTGT
Organism: Cocos nucifera; assembly: GCA_006176705.1. Taxonomy (NCBI): domain Eukaryota; kingdom Viridiplantae; phylum Streptophyta; class Magnoliopsida; order Arecales; family Arecaceae; genus Cocos; species Cocos nucifera. The sequence goes on from QRFJ01000152.1 coordinate 928,379, forward strand.
CGACTAAGACGTCTGTGTCAGCAACTTTATTCATTTATGTTTAAATTTTAAAAAAATAATAAATGTTTTGTATTGGTGTGTGAACTGCATTGAATAAATAAACACATGCACCACATATATGCACCACATTGTTTCAAGTAATTTTTCACATAAACTAGGACAGAGAACAATATTTGCATGTTAGCAAGTTACAAAATTCGTGAAGATAAAAACTGTTGAGGATATGTATTATATTCACACACATGTTAACAACATTATATTGCAGATATTGAAAGAGAAGGTCCATACTATGGGAAGCTCATGAAGCAACATTTACGCATAGGGACATTTCATTATGGCATTCTATAAACATTCTAGCAACCATATTTCCACTCCAATTCAAGTGTATTTGACATCTTTATTCTCAATCATGATGGATCTCACAATCACTTGGATCCAGCTCATAAATTAGTTGCACATCCTAAGAGGCTTAGTGGTTGTTTAAATTCACCATGGTTTCAAAGAACTAATGAGACACCACATGGATTGCAATTAGCCATGATATCAACAATAAAAAGAACTCAAAGCCTCAGCCTCAAATTGAATAGAGGACCCAAATCCTGAAACTCTGATACAGAATAACACGGAGAACTTCTCAATAAATGGAACCAGAAGATTTCCCAAACAATCTAGATGAGCAATGTCTAAGTTTTTAAGAAGCATTATTCTTGAAACAGAATTATAATGCGAACAAAGTGGTGTGTCGAAAAGTGGGCTCCTACGCTGGGATGCATGCATAAGACGAACAATATATAGATGCAGACATTAAGATGGATCCATGACGAAACAAAAAATAGGTGTTGAAACATTGCATTAGATAAACCTTGCTTAACCTGACAAATTGATGATAAAGTATAAACTCATATTGACTAGATTGAGAAAGGTATATTCATGTACAACAATGACAATGGAAGCCCTTGCCAAGCGAAGGGGACCTTACACGTGTGAGAAGGGAAACAATGCAGAAAGCAACAAAACCTTACATGCGTGAGAAGAAAAAGACTGCAAAGAGCAACAATGGAAAGACTGCAAAGAGCAACAATAATAAAAAGACTGCAAAGGGGAATTCATGAAGCGAGACCAAATAAATATGACATAAGTATGTACAGAGTTCACTAACAGCAGTATCCCATCAAATAAATCATATCCCCTGAACTTCCACCCAAAAAAGGAACCATGTGCAATCACAAAGAGAGAATATCACGATTCTTTGATATGTAATTCAGGATTTACTCCTAAGCTTAATGTTTCAGCTGTCCAAAACAAAGTTTCAAATCTTGGAAATCCGTATAGCTGTCTTGCTAGGCAAACTTGAAGAACAGTTTAGGGCGGCTCAAGTTCCTTAAAAATGCAAACTTTTTTTGATGTCGCTTATGAGATGAACGTGCAGATACAGAAACATAACAATATAACTTCCCCAATGTGCATTTCTCCACAAGACCGATAGAAACTCCAGAGACAAAAAGCAATAGCAGATCCACCACGAAACTATCAGCAATCAAAGAACAACAAAGAAATCGTGGGGAAGGGGCTCACCAAGGATGTTGGAGGAGTGGGAGAAGACGGGGCCAAGGATCCTGAGGTCACGGGCGGGTATGGCGGCGCGCTTGATGATAGCGTTCTTGTCGCACTCCAGGATCTCCGACTGCCCCTCCCGGTCGAACCTCATCCACAGCCTGGCCCCGGTCTTCTTCTTGGCCCCCTTGGCCCCATGAGATGCGGCGGCGGCGGACACCGGCGCCGCCTCCGCAGCCAGACTCCCGGCGTTGTTCTGGAGAACGTTAGCGGCGGCGGCGGGGGGGATCGGGGACGGCGGCGTTGGCTGGAGCTCGAGCCGCTTGGCCGATCGGATCCGCCTACAGAGGAAGGAGAGGGGCTTCTTCCCAGATCGCTTCCCCATTGTCGGCTCCTCCCGCCACCATCGAAATCACTCTCTCACCTTAGGGTTTGGCCTAGCTTCTCCGGCGAGGAAGAGGAAGGCGGAGGAGGAGAAGGAAAAAAACTAGAGAATCTATCTCTGCTCTTTTCTTTCCTCCTCCCCCACCGTTTGTGTTTATGGACGGCCTTCGCACGCCAGCGTTTACCAGGAATCCCACATAGCAGCCGATAAATAAATATCTTATGCGGTTTCAGAGAAATGTACCCCAGTGCATCGCGGGGGCATCTGATTCCTGGATCGAAAATCCTGGCCGTTTACTCAAATATTATTAGATTTTGTTAACAACTCAAATCTATATTATTATTAAAGCACTTACAGTTACTGTTTTATTATTCTAGTAACTTAATGATTAGTATGAGAGGCTACGTGGGGGGAACAGCATCGGCCGCAAAGGAGAACGAGACAAGGGGGGCTGTTTGTTTTGGGTTAGGCTTCAGATGCGAGCTGGAGTTTCGTTGTGGTTATTTGACTTTAAGAGGCTTGTGGTTGCGGGAGATAAGACTCAAGTTTGTGAATATTATTTTTTTCTTCGTATAATAATATATTATTTTAAAATATTAAAATATTATCTTCATATAAATGCTATAAAAAATAACAACTTGGATTTAGAAAAGATAAATCACCTAACTATAAATAATTTGTTAATGAATCGATAATTGATGTGTCAATAATATAGGTCTCCTATCTTAGTTAATGCCGCTAAACTTTATGTATGTTGTTGCCTGCATGGCTGACCCATCAAATAAATTGCAACCAATTATTAAGATTGTTGGCTGATTTTGAATATAAATGATTGAGTGGAGTATAACATAATCATCTTCTTTAAGAATATATTTGGATGATTGAATTGTAAATTTTATAAAATTTATAAATTGGACCGATACAACTAGCAAACTTTTGGATTGATAGGTTAGATTAGACTTGCATTCATAAGTACTTAAAAGTGATTTTGGAATGGCTAGAAAAAAAAGATTTCGATAGATTTTTTTTTTTTTTTTTTGTCGCTATAAAATTTGCATCAGCCCACTCCAAACCACTCCTAGGTATTTATAAATATATATCTAGCTCAATCTATAAATCTATGATTTTGCTAGGTATACTGCTTCAATCTATAAATCCAATAAAATTTTCAGCCGATCATCCAAACACATCTTGCAAAAATAAAAAGGTAAACAACAAAAACGACTAGAACATCGAGATTAGTATTTTTAGATAGAAAGACGGGAGCAGTTTTGAATCACGTTTCTACCCATGCAAGGTGCAACACCGCATGGACTATTTTACTTATAAGGCTTCAAGTAAGGTCCGCCTTCGCGGGCGTCATGTCATCAATAAGCTACCGAGCCTCGTATGCTTGTTTGATGGAGCGTGGAGGCGAGATGCCACCCAGACCTCATTAATAGAAGAATGTACAGGAATAAAGCAGGGTGCGGAGCAAGCTCTGCTGTTCGGAGTCCGACCAATAAAATCAAAAGAAAAATACAGGCTGTGGGTGGCAAAGAAAACAGACTAAAACATAACAAGAATGGGGTGGTTGTAATGCTTCAGATCAGGCGCAGGTCGACTTCATCAACAGGCTGAGGCCTACTTCCTTCCTCAACCGCCCACCTAAAATTTGAAAAGAAAATAGCAACTTTGTCCAAAGAAAAGCAGTATCCCATTTTTCGAAATCCAGGACGCCTGCGCACCACCAGATATCTGACTTGATTCTTGGCAAGATTTTTCCAAATCCAGCCAGAAGATTTTGATTGCACCAGTTAGACCGATCATTGAATAAAAAGATGACTTCCGAAGCAATCGAGGCATGCTTGTTGAGAAAGATCCTAGATTCTCTCTCTCTCTCTCTCTCTCTCTCTCCAACGGACCCAAGATGATCTTTTGGTGCTGGCTTCCAAGTAGTGTAGAAGTAGTGCCAAGTGGAGAAAAGATGATGAACCAATTCAATTGCTTTGTTACAAAGCACGCGACCCCCAAGTTTTCTACCAAGATTTTGTCATGCTTGACTTCTTTTTCCAGCACTTAATTTTTAATAGGTTGCTGAGCTTCCAGAAAGTGCCAGCAAATGAACACTTGAACTTTCGATGGAGGTTACTGGCTCCGAGAAAACTGATCCATTCCATTCAACATTAGCAATCCAATTGAACTTTCGATGGAGGTTACTGGCTTTTGTAGAAACCGCCGTATTGTTGTCACCCTCATCTAACTACTTAATTTTTGCCTTTTATTTCCAATAGATTTCCTCGTTCTTATAAATTTGATAAAGCTTCTATCTACAAGCCTCCCTGATCTTTCTCTTTAGAGAAGAGAGCGAGACCAATTCCTTCTAATAATGTATTGTATCTGCTAAGTAATTCATCGCTTTTCCCCACCTAGCTAAGCATCTAAACTTAGATGAACAGAGTTCCAAGGTGCATCTACTATTTCCAAGTTTGGAGAAAAGATTTAAAACTACATCCTTTGAAGGTCCGATGGAGCTCCGAGCATGGACTAGAGCATCCAAGATACCATCATAAGACAATCAGCTTCAGTAAAATCTAAAGATGTTCTTAAACTCAGGAGGGAGCGTTTAATTGGAGCATGATGCGAACAAGGATTAGCCAGCATAGATTGATGAGAATGAGGGTGCAAGTCATCCCATTCTGCGAAGACCGAGAATCTGTCAAACTTTGCCAAGATGGCATATTCCATAGGATCACTCCAAGTGAAACACCAGCCCTTGAGGGGATGGTCTAATAGCTGAAATGATCTGATAAAAAGGAGGAAAGCCTTAGAGATTTTTGGTGCTTGTGGGTTCCCGTTCCTTTCATGAGTCATGAGTCCTATAAGTGGAATTAAAATCTCCCCCGACAATCCATGGCCCATTGAAGGATGCTCGCAAATATAACCTTTTAAGCCCATCCTCTATAAGCCCATAGACCTATGTGAAGGTCCAACTTGTATTAAGGATTCCGTCCATCCGGTGAGACCAACATTTTGTCGAAGTATAAACATAATTTCCCATTCCAAGCATAAGGCCTCGATGACGCCAATAATACTATGGATGATAAACGCCACAAAAATCATTAAAAGAAATGAACTTATCAAGTAGGTAGAGTATTTTGTATTTGTATCAATGACATATATTGAGGATAAACTCCACTCCTATCAAAGTTCAGTCTTATGCTCAACCTAATGCAACCTGTAGTCACGAAAAAGCTGCACCAACAGAACTCCTTCCGAACTCCTCAGCGGTCGGATCTTAGCCTAACTCCTTCAGCCTACCGAAGTCCTCAACGGTCGAGCTTCTTCCGAACTCCTTCAGCCTGCCGAACTCCTCAGCAGTCGAGCTCCTTCCGAACTCCCCAACGGTCGGATCTTAGCCGAGCTTCTTCAGCCTGCCGAACTCTTCAACAGCCGAGCTCTAGTCGGACTCCCACGAAAGCCAAACTCTCTTCGTACTCCAATCGCACTCCTCCAGTCGGACGCTCACGAGAGCCGAACTCTCTCCACGCTCTTCCAGCGAGACGCCTACAAGAGCCGAACTCCTTCTAAGCTTTCTCTTCGACCGAACTCCTACAGGAGCCGAACTCTTTTCGAGCTTCCCCTTTGGCCGAACTTCTCTAGGAGTCCGAACTCCTTTGAAATTTATACATGCCGAAGTCCACCAATCAATGCTTGCTTTCTCAGAGCCACGGCTATTAAATGTAAACGAACGATCACCATCAGTCTGCTACAGGCAATGCTACAGGCGGCGTCCCCCTCCGTGATTGACTCTATCAGATCTCGAGCGGCCCACCACTATCGGACGGTATGACTGTCACTATCGGCTAGATGATGACATCCTCTCTGCACCAAATCTCATGCAGCCTCAAGCGGCCCACCATCAGGTGGTATGTCCGTCATTCTCAATCAAGTTTCATTTATAAAAGGATCCTCCAGATATATTTTCTCTAAACTCTTCTTTTATCTTTAAAGCTCAAAGTTTACTTCTCATTGTTGAGCACTTCATTTCTATTGACCAAAATAGCTAATTTGATTATCGGAGGATTCTATCGAAATCACTACCATCGACTCCAGACGAAATTTTATTTTATACATCATCGATGATGATCCCATCTTTCTCTACTCTAATTTAATTTAATATTAATTAAATTCTATACCAATAATATAGGATCAAATCCTGCTTGAGCTCAAGCCTGATGCGGATTCATTCTCATTCTGCCTACATCCAAAGATATCAATCTTGCGTTCAATATTGCAGCTGTTTTGACAGTTGGAGCCAAGGCATCCAATGTCACAATAATAAGGAAGAGTGGTAACTACAAAGTAATGGAAGTCTTAGTAATCCGTGGAGGTAAAATGTTTCTCGAGACCACGGATGTACTGCACTGGCAGTAATGCAGTAGGACGTACCATGAAATGGAGTAACCCAATTCCCCACTTCCCTGAGAGCATAAAATATAAAGCGAAAGGATGAAGTGGGCGATATGAGTGAGGTACTATTTCACGTGGCTCCATCGGCGCGGCCGAGAGCGGCTACCGACGGAAGCGAGGGCCTTCCCTTGGATGCTGCCGTGCTTTGGCGGTGGACCACTGATTCCTAGGGGGAACGGACATTTAAAGTCAATGATGCGAATAAAATTAATGATGCGGCTGTTGGCAGTGGTTTGGAATTTGCACATAAAAGTAAGTTTGGAGCAAGCGGTGGGGATGGACTAATATATTGCCACGTTGTGACGGAAACCAAAAGTCTAAAGATGATGAATTATTAGAATATATGTTATCATTAATCTCAAGGAGATTTGCGAGATTTGCATGACCGCTTGGTTCACCGACTAACACACAGTAATGCAATGCTGGCTAAAATTAAAGGAAGTTTCTAGGCGAATTTGGTTCGGATTATATTGGAGGTTTTTTGTGGTAGGATTTTTTTAATGTCATCCACACTGAATAAGTAAACAGCGGGCCAATATCAATCTGCTCTTTTGGGAGTCATTTAAAATCTACGTATGACTAAAAGAGTTTGATCTTGAAAAAAATAAAATATAAATAAAAAAGACAATACGAGAAATTATTTATGCACCATACATGCCACTAATGATAATTATTGGATTCCTATAATAATAATTAAGATGCAGGTTTTATGAATGAGACCGATAAAAATTAATGGCCGCTATTGACTACATGCACCACCGCTATGCTATACAATGTATACAATAATTTTTCAAAAAATTAAGATAAAATAAAAGCATTAAGTAAATGATATTTTTATTTTTAACATATTTCTTATATCATGATCTTGAAAATATTCTAGATGATGGTCAATATTGCAGTCAATAGTATAATTTTTTATATGCTATTTTTTTAAAAAAAAAATATTCTTTTTATCCTCATATATATATATATATATGCAATATATGTATGCATGTGTGTTCATTTGCGTATGTATGTATGTTTGTGTGTTTGTATGCGTTCAGCTTTGCAATGATTGTGGCTTCTCTGTGGTAACATTTATTAGATGGTGGTCCATAATTTTCACTGATGGCATTTGTTTTCATATGTCCAATTTTTTTGACAATGCCAGTTACAAGTTGCAACACTGCAATCAATAAATTTAGCTAACTTGCACATTAAAAGGAAGAAACAAAGAAAAATATTGCAAAGCTGCCATGTGACGGGGTTTCAACCTCAAAGCGAAACTGATGGTCACTCTAGGATAAGGATAAAATGAATGCATGACCCATAATTCTCCCCCACCAATACAAAATCTGAAGTACCCAACACTTCATTTGAAACTCTAAAGTGGTATTCAGTCAATGCGAGTTTGCGACTATGGATCATCCAATAGATCTTTTTTTTTTTTTTTTTTGACTGAAACACTCATTAAGTGTAGTGTGCCACCTTGTTGTCTGGTTTTGTACTTGCACAAACGTACATATTAATGATCTACTAATCGCTGGAGTTTTGGAGTGTTTTAGAGACAACAACATAGATCGCAGCTTCAACGTTTCCTCCTTGATGCGTCAAGTGGAATCGTTCTTATCCATCCGCGGCTGCTTTAACTTTTTAACTCTCTCCTCGGGCTAGGCATGTCGCTCGTGATGCCATCCAAGGATACAGTACCTACCGTTGTGTCCACTGGTAAAGAGTTTTCTGCGTTGCTGCTACTATTATTATTTTAAAATATATATATATAAATATTTATATTTTAAATATTTCAATTTTCTAATTAAATTCTAAATATTATGAATTGCTTGCAGTGTAGTCTAATATGGTTAACCATAAATATGAAATAACTAATTTATTCTCAAATTTTCAGTTCTGTAAAAGTATAAATTTTTCTTTGAATTTGAATCCATAAAAATTTTTTGGCTAAATTTACCTCAAATGATAATTATGTATTCACAAATTTCCATTAAGAAGATAGATGGCTGAATCAAATTGCAACTAAAATTCAAATTTTAGAATTTAATTAAAAACTAAAATATTTGAAATACAAATATAAATCATGTAAGGTTAAAAAGCCATGCAATTTTTTAAGTTTTTTAATCGCCAAAGAGAGATTTATTCATCTTTGCATCCGGAGCTATCCCATAACCTCTAATTAAAATAATAATAATTATAGCCAGTAGCATTAGTCGATTGGTTGTATAAGGATCACATAATCATTTTTTCCAAAATATGCACCGATATTTTTTAAATACCTCCATCCCTAATTTATTATTTATAATAAAAAAATAATTTTAAAATAACTAAAAAGGTAAAGGAATCCGAGAACCGGGTCTTTATTATCAACAACCATCCCAAAAACGGACCTCAACATGATACACAAAAGACGAAATGGACGCAAGTCCTTTTGAGGAGCTTTGATGCAACGGAAACGGAGAAGAACAGACCAAGACAAATTAAGACGGTACATCAAGATAGCACAATAGAAGGAAGAAGAAATCAAGAGCCAGAAAAAAAAAAAAAAAAAAAAAAAAAAACCCTTGGGAGGATAAGAAGAAGAAGTAACAGTAGAAGAACGAGCAACAGCAGTTTCTCAGTAATCAGTGGTGGGGAGCTGCTCGTGGGTGTGGGAGACGAAGAAGAACTCATAGACGAGCCCGGCGATGCCGCCGCCGATGAGCGGGCCGGCCCAGTAGACCCAGTGGTCGTCCCAGGACCAGCTCACCAGCGCCGGTCCGAACGACACCGCCGGGTTCATCGACGCCCCGTCGAAGGCCCCGCCCACGAGGATGTTGGCCCCCACGATGAAACCGATCGCGATCGGTGCAATCGTTCCGAGGCTCCCCTTCTTGGGGTCCAGCGCCGTGGCGTAGACGGTGTACACGAGGCCGAAGGTCATGACGATCTCGAGGACGAAAGCCTCCCAGACGGTGACGCCGGTGAGACCGAAGGTGCCGGTGGCGAGGCCGCCGGTGGAGAAGCGGAGCAGCAGGCAGGCGACGGTGGAGCCCAGGAGCTGAGCGATCCAATAGATGATGCCTCTCAGCAAAGTGATGTTCCCGCCGATGAAGGCGCCGAAGGTCACCGCAGGGTTGACGTGCCCGCCAGAGATGTTGGCTGCCACCGACACCGCCACGAACAGTCCGAAGGCGTGGGCCAGCGACGCTGCTACCAGGCCAGCCGGCGTCGTGGAACCGCCATCGGTAAGCTTATCTGCGGAGGTCGATCGACAGAACATGAAATAATAACCAATTTACCTACACAATGACTTGAGAACTTTATTTAAAGCAAGGATGAGGAAAGATATCATACCGAAAGCCATGCCGGAGCCCTGGCCGGCGAAGACGAAAATGAGGGTGGAGATGAACTCGGCGAGTGCCGCCTTGAGGGCGCTCGGATGAGTCGCCTCATCCCGAGTCCCGATCGCTATCCTAGAGATCGGCATTTTTTTTCCTTTTTTTTACTCTCTCCGCTCTGGACCTCGCTCTTTCGTTCTCGTTCTCTCTGTGGGCAGAGGGGTGGGAAGGGGGATTATATGGTGGGAGGGAGGGGGGAGACGGGGAATAGCCGGTTTGTCGGTTAGGGTGTGATGATTAGACGGGAAAGGCGGGGATATATTTTTATGGAAAATAAATAAAATGATGGAGGTCTGTGCAGACCTCCTCCTCCTCCTGTTGTTTCGTATTCGTTACAGCTCAGCTTCGTCCGTCCGTGAGCCAGCGTTGCGCCACGTTTCACCGGGTGATAGGGAGAGTCGTGGGGTGGGATTGGAAATAGCTGACACTTTTGGTACAGCTGTACAAATGGGAGTTCTCCGGTTATGGCTCAAGATAGAGTGATAAGGATGATATCCGTCCGAATTAATTTGGTATGAAGATATGCATAAAAATTCGATCATTATACTGATATTCACTTCCGTATTATATTTGTAAAAAAATAAATATAGATATAGATAAAATATCTAATTCTATTTTAAATTTTTATTATTTTTATATAACTTAATTTTTTAAAAAACAAATAAATATATTAATATATCATTAATTTAATTTATTTTTTTATTTAACAATATTTTTATTTTTATGATCGTGAAGTTTAATATCTAAATTATAATCATATTTATAACTATATTTTGATGTTATATCTATGTAAAATAAATATAAATATAAATATTTATATTTATTAAATAAAATAAATATAATTATAATTATATTAATATCTAATGTATCGTATTCTTATATTTAATCTATGGAGCTGAAGGCCATGGGGACTAAGTCAGGTTTACTTTCCGTGGGTGATTGTTGTTTGGTGTTGAATCGTTGCTCGGTATTTTAGAATAATATTAAGATCATTTCGGGAAGACTAACGATTAAATTAAAATTTAAAACGCTTTGAGCCTGTAATTGTTTGTAGTCCACGACCTGGCTACATAATTTATTTAGTATTTTTTAAGTTTTATGATTAATTGTTTTTCGTTTGTTTCTTAACCTATGCGCCCATCTAGAATGTTAAACAAATAAATATTTTAAGAAAAGAGCTGTTGCTTTAAGAAAAGTCAACAAGTGTTGCACTCTCTCTCTCTCTCTCTCTCTCTTTCCGCTCCTCCCAAATCACGTGACCCCTGGGAAGGAAAGCGATACAATCTTCGCATGGGTAGGTGGTTATTTTGCCGACCCTGTGATTATTTTTAAAATTTGTTATCCTATGCAAAGATTTTAGACCTTTGGTGTGATTTACATGAGTAAAATATTTATGTAAAAAAAATATAAATAGGTTGAAAATATATTTAATATGGATCAAAAATTGATATATTTATATTCATATTTATTTTATTTAATAAATATAAAAAAAATTATATGAATATATATATAAATTAACTATCAAAAATATGGATATAAATATAGATATAAATCAATGATTTATTTTTATAGTCATTGAATTAAAGATATTACTAAATAGATAATAAATTAAATTAATAGCTTATTAATATAGTAATTTATTTTTAAAAAAATAAGTATTTTATAAAATTAAATAGGATCATATGGAATAGATATTCAAATATAAATCAATAATTATCCATTCATATTCATATCTATATCTATTTTTTTTAATAAATATATATACAAAAATTGAATACTCAAATTTCTATTCACATCCAAATAGATTTGGATATAAAAATACATGTGAACAAATATAATCCGATTCATTTTCACCATTAAATGTAAACCTTTGCATTTGATTGGCCCTTTGAATTTAATTAGAGAATTTTTTAAGTCACCAATCCAATCAATCAAATTTTTTCTTTTCATATTTTTTTCAAAAAATAATTTCTTTCATAACATATTTCTATCTTGGGAATCATCATATATTCACATGATGTTCCTATTTTTTCCTTATTACCATAGGGACTTGTTTTATCCAAATATATAATTAAATTAGTCTATTGGCTCTTAAAATTTAAGTAGGAATATTTTTTTAAGTGATCAATCCAAAAAAAATAAAATTGTTCTTCTTTCCACACTTCAATAGATTAAGATTACTGTCCTGCGGAAGGGCCAAGCTTTTGGATTCGGTCTGGACATGAGCAAGTGTTCTTCGACATCACCTCCACCTTTCATGGGCTGTCGACATGGCATCTCTCAGCTTATCTAGCATCAAATTATAGGAGATCTATTTGTCACAGCACCTGCATTGCCGGATTTTTCGGTTGGGGAACTCATTTCAAGCCCTTCAATGAGAAGATACGGTAGCAATATTTGTTGCTTTCATTAGATTCCATTGGGCTCATCAGTGATTATGCTTTGAGAAACTAAGTCTAGCTGGTGGTGGTCTTCTTTTTTTCTTTTTTTTTTTTTTTTTTTTCTTTTTTTTGGTTACAGCATGATCAGAGCCCAATGGAATCTAATGAAACCACCCGTAACCAATGTCGCCACAGTATCTTCCCATTGAAGTGCTTGAAACGAGTTCCCTGAGCGAAAATCCGACAATGCGGGTGTGGCGGCAGATAGATCTCCTATAATTTGATATTAATTATTTTTAAAAAAATTATATTCTCAGAACCAATTGAATCTAACAACAAAAGAGTGTCATTTAACCCAATTTCGACTCAAACAAACAAGCTTCCTCTCGGCATGAAGCTAAAATTTGCCAGCAGCTCTTTATTACGTGACCATCCATCTTGAAATCCATCTGTTCTTTACTGATCTTAAAGTAATTCTTCTTTACCTCCCAAGCCTGCACTGAAAAATCATAAATAAATAAATAAATATCGGTGCTAATCTACCTTAATCTCGTCACATCACCATTAATGTACACTCTGTCAGTTAATGAGTACGTTGCTGTTATAAATCACATCAACTGGCTGATTGCGATAGCTTTTTTTTTTTTTTTTTTCTTAAAGGATTGCGATAGCTTTTTACGGAGCCCCTGGAGTAACTAGTTTTCTCCCGCCTACCTTATCCATTTAAAACTCAAATAGTTGGCGTCCACATGGAACCTTGCTGGTTTATGTGATCAGAGAGCTTTGTAAATTTAAATGCCATTGCCGTTTAGATAATATACTGAGGGATGAATATTTATCTTCCATTCATTTAGTATGCCATAAAACAAGTAATAAAAGGACAAGATAATACGCTAGTCCTTCAGAAACACGTGTTAGTTGTAGGATTAGGGACATTGGGGATAACCTAATCATAAGTCAAATGAACAAAACACGGGCGCCTCCAGCCTACCAAGTAGTCCTTGATATATGTAACTTATTGGTGTCATGGCCTCATAGGTCTCTTGTCTGGGGTACCCTATCCACGGGGGGCATCATGTGCCCCACTGGAGGGTACCTCGAGGCATGTGCCAAGGCACATGTCCTTCTGGGTCTGAATCGTTTCAGAATAAAGATGTTTTCAGTGCATACATTATTTAGTGTGGGGCAGAAACTTTGAATACCAACTAAGCTACAAGATCTGCGAGTGAAAGACAAGAACCTTTTCACTGTCGGCATCCATTACTTTTTTTTATAAAAAAACTGGAGCAGTGCGTCGCGAGGGGCCAGTTGTGTCTGTCGTCAAAAAATACCATGAGCGGTGGAAAAGTTGGGTACTTTTCAGCTCTATTCAGTAAAGTTGTTCGGTCTCACTTCAGAGAATTCGGAGATGAATTAGGTGTACACCATCGGCAGATTGAGGAAGCGAGATTCTATGGATCTTTCTTGAAACGGACTCTTGGGTCGTTCAATTGAGGATGAATTGGACTCGAGCTTTTATTTTTCAAAGCTTAAAAGCGACATGTGGCGTGAATGCTGTCATTTAAAGATGACAATGGGATTGGATGGGATAAGGAAAGACCAAAAAATCTGTAAATTTGAATTAAATTTATCGATTAAATAAATTAAAAATTAAAATTAAAATTAAAATATATTATAAAATGATGATATAATTCAAATTTATATTAAGTAAATTAAGTTAAATGAATTAAGTATTGCCATCCTTAGGCATTACAGAGACATGTTTCAATAGGCTTTGAGGAATGTCACAACAAGCAGTGCAACATTTTGTGGTGATAAAATATTATTCCCTCCATTTTTGTTCACTTGATCAAAGTAGTTGCACGGGTTGGCCAGTGCCAGCAAAGTTATTTTCACGATATGCATGACATCATTGTAGACAATGTGAGAGGCCGTTGTGAGCTTGGTCAATTAGAAATTCTATTTTTGATTTAATTTTTTAGGAAAGGAAAAGAGAGCCATCTGTCCGTTAAAACTAATCTTTTCAGAACTTGAAAACTAAGGCAACTCATGAATCAAGACTTCGAGCTCAAGCTATGCATAAACCAAGTTTGACGGTGTATGTTCAAGTTTGGCTTGTTTGCTATATAAATGAAGCTCGAAAGTTTCAAGCTTCTTATCGGTTTAATTAGAATTTGACAAACTTTGCAAGTGTAATATGTTCAAGCATAAGTAATTTATTATGATCTTATCTTTTAAAATATGCTCTAGTAGAAACACTGTCAGATGTGTTTGTTAATAACACTTATTTCAGATGTTGGTGATGTGTGACCTTTGAGGCAACCTAATCTAGGATCTTCGATCTTAAAATGATGGTCAGATGAGTCAACCAAAATTGGGCCTAAAAAATGATTAGTTGGATCATGATGCAGCGGATCCTTTGAGTCGATGAAGTAGTTTTTTGGCGGCGATGCCAACTCCACCTTTCCAAAGAGACAGCAGCCAACCTAGCCTCAATAGGTCGAGCCTCTAGGTAGAGGCATTGACATAGAGATCAAATCCCGATGAGCTGCCGGCAATGGCAGTAAGTAGGAGGAGGCCAATCATGACACAGAGGATCTAGTGATAGATGGGGATGGAGAGGAAGAAGAGGATGATGTTGGAGCCGATGATGATGCCATAAGCATCGTAGGTGGGGTCGAGGGCCCATATAAAGGGGTGAATGGAGAGTAGGGTGGCATTAATGAAAGTATAGAAGATGCTAATGTAGTAGAAGGTGAAGTGTAGGATGGTTTAACAATCTTTCGTTCTAACTTATTTTGAATATTTTTATCAAGTTTGACGTCTTATTTTCATGTCAGCATCTTAACGGTAAACTTCAATGCCGACTGATCGCAAGCGAGCATTGCAACAAATTGCATGGTACATATTTTTGATTAAAAAATTTAAAAAATTATATTAAAATTTAAAATTTTTAAAAAAATATAAAATTTTTAGATAATTAATATTTATTTTAAATAAGATATTATGAATTGGATTCCATCAACTAATAAAACAAAAAAAACCGTGGAGTTGGTAGAGTAATTACTGTTGCAAATCAATGTCATGACCCCACGTCTTTATCGGCCACTGCATGCGCCAACGTGGCCGTGCACGGATGGACCCACCAAGCAAGCACGTTTGCGCGTAACAGGCTGGCGCCGTGATGGGTTGGCAGTCCATGTGATGTGTGGGGACCATCTAACATCATTTATTTTCTCAGTTATATCGCTTTTGGAACCTTATTATATCAGTTGCATCGGCTGCCACCGGAAAACCGGACAGATGGGTCCCGTGGAGGACCTCTAGTGGGTCCCACCATCCAAGGCCAGAATGCCATTGAATCGCAATGCGTGTGGAGAGATTATTGGTCGGATGGGTTGACCACCTCACGAGCAGATTAAAAAAATACAGATTATATCTTTTCACGAAAGAACGATTAATTTTTTTGAGTAAAGAAAAAAAATTTATTCACAATAACAATCAGAAGATAAAAAGTTAGAGCAGAGACCCTAAATAAAACCATAACATCGTAAAATAAAAAGGACACGGTTCCAAAAATATAAAAGGTATTATAGTAGTAGAAGGATCCAACAAAAAAATCTATGTAACTAGCTGAAGTACATGTGCCATGAAGATCCCAGACAAAGCCATCAGATAAGTCATAAGTGGGCAACATGAAGATGAAAATAACCCACAATCTAATAGTGGAGATTAGAGACCGCAATTCAGAAATACCAAACCATCCTATGGCGATATAAGCAGCCAGAAAGCAGCATATGTTGACATATAAAAAAGGTAGTACTTTGGAACCTAATTTGTAATGCGGCTTGAAAGAAAAGCCACACCATCCAGCCCAATAAAGCATAATTAAAGTAAGAGATGTCATGAAATTCTATCCAGATTGACGAGGAGTATAACTAAGATGATAAGTCTGAACCTATACAAATATATGCATGAGTAGAAAACACCATGTTACATTTGAGGAGTCAATCTATAATGGAATGAAATATATTTACCCAAAAGTCAGCATGGATATATAGGCCATGAACAAAAAGAATTTGTCAGTACCAAATCTATTATCAGCATTGTAATATAAGTTTCTGGAAGCATGCAGCATGAGGAAAGTCCAATAGCCCTGAGGTAGAGCAATAAGTACACCAAGGGAAATAATAATGCTGTATGATTGCAGAAGAGAAATTCATAACCCTATCAGAAAAATTGTAGGCAGTAGCCTTGGATCTAATAGAATCATCCCATTCCTCAACAAACAATTCCATAAGCATTTGCATTAAGTATTTGAAGAGCATGGGCATTGTTGTGGGAGGACGGCATCTTTAGTATCATATCACTTGTGAGTTAAGAAAAAATATGGTTTATATGAAATGGAACATTCTCTCCTTAAGAAGATGTCTTTTAAAAGATAAAATTATGAGATCTTGAGTTATAGTTCTGAGACTAAAATAGATAATATCTCATATATGTTAAAGCAGAGACGGATCCATTCGAGTTAGGAGTATCTTAGACCGCAACACGTATTAAAATAATTTGAGAGCCAGCTTCAAGATAGATTTTAGTGGCATTAAGATCTGTTGACGCAGAAACTTATCGTCGTCGGAGTTGAGGCCGAAGAGGCTGCCGCCGGGGACCTGCAAAATAAAGTCTCGCTCGGAATCGGTGGGTGTAACTCCGGAAGACCCTCCAACGCTCAAGTTAGTTTCTGTCAACAGAAATGGAGTGCTTGATAGAGTATAGAGGAGAAGAAAAGGATTTTCAGAACCTATCGTAAAGGTATCCGGAGGGTCCTTTTTATAGAGGGAGCGTATTGTAACCGTCCTGATCAATACCGGTCGTTATTGTCGATCGTTATTGCTGATAAATGTCGATCGTTATTGCTGATAAATGCTGATCGTTATTGCTGATTGTAAATGCTGATCGTTATTGTCGATCGTTATTACTGTCGTGTAACCGTAGCGAGATTGATTGCCTGCAGGAATCCATCATAAGGAGTTCGGCCATTGAGAAGCTCGTCCATTCGAAGAAGTCTATAGGGAGTCCGGCTTCCGTAGAAACTCGGCCCGAGAGGAGGTTTTGGGGAAGTTCGGCTCCCGCAAGGGTCTGGCTGAAGCCCGGACGCTGGGAGTCCGAAGGAGTTCGGCCCGGAGCCTAGGCGCTGGGGAGTTCGGCCGCTGGACAGGAGTTCGGGGAGCTCGGCCGCTAAGAGGGTTGAAACAAGCTCGGTCGCCGGGGTCTCGGCCGAAGCCCGGCCGCTCGGAGTCCAAAGGGGCTCGGGCAATAAGTAGTTCGGCCACTTGAGGAGTTCGGCCGCTAAGAATCTGAAGCTCGGCCGCTTGATAGTTCGGTTGGTTGAAAGACTTCGGCTGAGGCTCAGCCGCTGAGAAGCTCGGCCGGATGTAGTAGTTCAGCTAGGACGCGTCCGCTGAAGTTCTTCCGCATTGACCACATCAGGCTGGGATCGAACTTGACTTTGGCAGGAGCGGGATTTATCCCCAACACTAGCCCCCCCACTCCCGAGTTCGAAATTTGAAGGAAGGGAGTGCGGATAAGGCGACTGCCAAAGTTTTTCTTCCGGGCTTCGTATTGGTCCATGTCGAAGTTCGGGGGAGATTTCATTTCTGGTTAAAGTTGATGCTGAAGTTGAGGCTCTCCAGCCGAGGTTGATTCGGTCAAAAATCCTAACTCTCGCCGAGGTCGAAGTCGGCGCTCTTCAGCCGAGGTCAGCCTAGTCGCTCGGGGGGATCTTATTTGGCCGAAGTTGATAAGATTGCTTGGAGGATATCTCATCTCCTTTGGCTGAGGTTGATGTAAGTGCTCGCGTTAGGACGAGGTCTTCCTCCTGTTCCTAACGGGCTGTGGGGGCACATGCGGACCGTCGTCCGAGCTTCTCCCCCCATCTCGTCTAAGGTGAACGAGGTCTTCGACTTTGCTCGCGTTAGGACGAGGTCTTCCTCCTGTTCCTAACGGGCTGTGGGGGCACATGCGGACCGTCGTCCGAGCTTCTCCCCCCATCTCGTCTAAGGTGAACGAGGTCTTCGACTTTGCTCGCGTTAGGACGAGGTCTTCCTCCTGTTCCTAACGGGCTGTGGGGGCACATGCGGACCGTCGTCCGAGCTTCTCCCCCCATCTCGTCTAAGGTGAACGAGGTCTTCGACTTTGCTCGCGTTAGGACGAGGTCTTCCTCCTGTTCCTAACGGGCTGTGGGGGCACATGCGGACCGTCGTCCGAGCTTCTCCCCCCATCTCGTCTAAGGTGAACGAGGTCTTCGACTTTGCTCGCGTTAGGACGAGGTCTTCCTCCTGTTCCTAACGGGCTGTGGGGGCACATGCGGACCGTCGTCCGAGCTTCTCCCCCCATCTCGTCTAAGGTGAACGAGGTCTTCGACTTTGCTCGCGTTAGGACGAGGTCTTCCTCCTGTTCCTAACGGGCTGTGGGGGCACATGCGGACCGTCGTCCGAGCTTCTCCCCCCATCTCGTCTAAGGTGAACGAGGTCTTCGACTTTGCTCGCGTTAGGACGAGGTCTTCCTCCTGTTCCTAACGGGCTGTGGGGGCACATGCGGACCGTCGTCCGAGCTTCTCCCCCCATCTCGTCTAAGGTGAACGAGGTCTTCGACTTTGCTCGCGTTAGGACGAGGTCTTCCTCCTTTTCCTAACGGGCTGTTTTTACTTATTTTTCTCTTGCCATCCCACGATTCTTATGCCAAAAACCAAAAACGCAGAACAAAGAAATTCATTGATGATACATTCTCAGATTTTCTGAGTTCCATGGTCGAGGAAGCATTATTCCCTCCGAGTTCCTTCAAGCGATAGGTTCCGGGTCGGATGACTTCCGTTACCTTGTACGGACCTTCCCAATTTGGAGCGAGCTTTCCTTGACTCTGAGGCTGAGTGATAGCAGCTCGTCGGAGCACTAAGTCCCCTACTCTGAACGTCTTATTTTTAACCCTGGAGTTGTAGTACCGAGCCACCTTCTGTTTATAGGCTGACATCCGGATGCGAGCTTCCTCCCTCTTTTCTTCCAGAAGGTCGAGGTTGACTCTGAGGTTTTGGGGGTTGTGCTGTTCATTGAAGCCCTACAACTCGTGCGGAAGGGAGCTTAAGTTCAACCGGGATGACTGCCTCAGTACCGAAGGCCAAAGCGAAGGGTGTTTCTCCAGTCGGCACCCTCTGAGTAGTTCGGTACGCCCAGAGGACATGGTAGAGTTCGTCTACCCAGGCCCCTTTTGCCTTATCTAGCCTCGTTTTGATTCCCTGTAGCAAGGTCCGGTTGGTTATCTCAGCTTCCCCATTGGTCTGCGGATGAGCCACAGAAGTGAAGCGCTGGGAGATGTTTAATCCTTCACAAAACTCTGCGAACCTAGCCCCGGCGAATTGTCGCCCATTGTCGGTTATAAGGGTTCGGGGCAGGCCGAACCGACAAACTAGTGACTTCCAAACAAAGTCCTGTACTTTGGCCTCGGTAATTTTCGCGAGTGGTTCAGCTTCGACCCACTTGGTAAAGTAGTCAATCGCGACTAAGAGGAACTTCCGCTGTCCCGACGCTGTCGGGAAGGGGCCGAGTATGTCCATTCCCCATTGCGCAAACGGCCAGGGTGAATTAAGCGGAGTGAGTTCGGATGCCGGCCGTCTCTGCACACTAGCATTTTTCTGGCAGCGGTCGCACCTTCTTTACGTATTCCACAGAATCGCGAAATAAGGTCGGCCAATAATACCCTTGCCGAAGTAGCTTTAGCGACAAAGACCTTGCTCCTAAATGGCTTCCGCAAAGTCCTTCGTGCACATCCCATAGTGCAATATTAGCTTCTGAAGGTCGAAGGCATCTCAACAATGGAAGGGAGTACGACCTTTTGTACAACTGGCCTTCGTATAAGACGTAACGGGAGGCCTGATTTTTGAGTTTTCGAGCTTCTTTTCGGTCATGAGGGAAGAACCCCCTCTTTAAGGTAGGTGACCAGTGGGTCAATCCAGCTGGGCTCGAATTCCGTCTGTAGGACATCCTGAGGTTCTTCCGTGGTTGGGTACTTCAGAGTTTCCTGAAACACTTCTTTGGGTAGTTCGGCTGGAGCCGAAGTGGCCAGTTTGGAGAGAGAAAATCGGCTCTCGCATTTTCTGTCCTTGGGATATGTTGAATGACGAAATTATCAAAGGCCGGGGTTAAACTTTTCACTTTCCCGAGGTATCTCGCCATGCTCTCTTCTCTTGCTTCAAAGTTGCCGTCAACCTGACCGACCACTAATCGGGAATCACTGTAGACTCGAAGCCGATCTACTTTGTAGCTCCTTTGCTATTCTTAATCCCGCAATCAGTGCTTCGTATTCGGCTTCGTTGTTGGTAGCGGGAAAACTCGAAGCGCAGCGCGAACTCGGCGACAACTCCCTCGGGGCTGACCAAGACTAGCCCTGCACCAGCTCCAATGGAGTTGGAAGAACCATCCACGTGTAGAATCCAGAAGCCTTCAGAGAGGTCGGCCCTTTCCTTTGGGAAGTTCGGCTGTGATGGTTCGACTTCATCAAGGCTCGATCTCGCCTCTGTATTTGTCTTGCTTGATTCAAGTTCGGCTTCGTCCGGAATAGTGCATTCTAATACAAAATCCTGCCAGTACCTGGGCTTTGATTGATGGCCTGGGCTGATAGTTGATGTCGAACTCCGTGAGCTCCATTGCCCATTTTGCGATTCTTCCGGAAGCGTCTGCTCGGTGGAGAACTGCTTTTATTGGTTGGTCCGTGAGGACCGTTATGGTGTGCTCCTGAAAGTAAGGTCGGAGCCTCCTGGCGGCAATTACGAGACAGTAAGATAATTTTTCTATCCGGGAGTATCTGGTCTCCGCGTCCCTTAGGACTCGGCTCACGTAATAGATCGGGCGTTGTGTTTTTGCTTCTTCCCTAACGAGAACCGCCGCCAGGGCCACCGAGGAGACAGCTAAATACAAGAACAACTCTTCCCCAGGTTCAGGTTTTGCCAGCAGAGGGGGCGTGCCGAGGTAATTTTTGAGTTCCTCAAATGCTTGTTGACACTCTGCCGTCCAGCTGAAGTCCTTTGGTCGCCTGAGAACCTCGAAGAAGGGCAAGCAACGTTCAGCCGACCTCGAGACGAAGCGATTTAGGGATGCCACCCTTCCGGCCAAGCGCTGAACTTCTTTAATTGTCTTTGGAGTGGTCATTTCTTGAATAGCTCGGATTTTCAGGGGGTTTGCCTCAATTCCACGTCTCGACACCATGAACCCAAGAAATTTTCCAGAGGTTACGCCAAAGGCGCATTTGGTAGGGTTCAGTCTCATCTTATGCTTCCTCAATGCATTGAAGGTCTCTTCAAGGTCGGCCAGATGGTCAGCTGAAGCTCGGCTTTTGACGAGCATATCATCCACGTACACCTCCATGTTGCGGCCGATCTGCTCCTTGAAAATTTTGTTGACTAAACGTTGGTATGTTGCTCCCGCATTCTTGAGTCCAAAAGGCATGACCTTATAGCAGTAAAGACCTCGGCTAGTGATGAAGGCTGTTTTTTCTTCGTCTTCAGGCGCCATACGTATCTGGTTATAACCAGAAAAGGCGTCCATAAAGCTGAGGAGCTCATGACCCGAGGTTGCATCTACCAACTGATCGATCCTGGGCAAGGGGTAACTATCCTTTGGACAAGCCTTGTTTAGCTTTTTGAAGTCGACACACATCCTCCACTTGTTGTTTGCTTTCTTGACAAGAACCACGTTCGAAACCCAAGTCGGGTAATGAACTTCCCGGATTAGATTGGCTTTAAGGAGTTTATCTACCTCTTCAGCGATCGCTTTCTGCCTCTCCGGGGCATGTTGGCGTAGTTTTTCTCTTACCGGCCGGTGTTTCGAGTCAACGGCCAGCCGATGTTCCATGACCTCGGCGTCGATTCCTGGCATATCTGCTGGAGTCCAAGCGAAGACGTCTGCGTTCCTTCTGAGAAAAGCGACGAGTTGCTCCCGAACCTCGGTTGCCAGGTTGGAGCCGATCTGCACCACATGGTCTGATTTTCCATCATTTAATGACACAGAGACGAGGTCCTCTGCAGGCTCAGCTCGTTCCTTCAGCGAGGTCGTCACGGACATCCAGTCCGTCAACCAGACAGGGGTCGGGCTGATCTCCCTTATACAAGGCGATTGAGTAACAATACTTTGCTAGGGTCTGGTCTCCTCTGACTTCTCCAACCCCATAGTTCGTAGGGAACTTCATCTTTAAGTAATAAGTCGACACGATTGCCCGAAGGGCATTTAAACCAGGTCGACCAAGGATAGCATTATAGGCGGACGGCGTCTTTACGACTAGGAAGTCGACCTGAGCTTTGGCCTGCTTTGGGTACTGCCCTGCTGTTACGGTCAAAGTTATGATACCTTCGACTGGTACGGTGTTGCCAGCAAATCCAACTAGCGGAGAATTCACCGAGCTCAATCGATCATCAGGTAGGGACATTTTCAAGAAGGCACCGTAGAACAATACATCAGCCGAGCTTCCATTATCTACGAGGATGCGGCGTACATCGTAGTCAGCAATATTCAACGAAACTACAACCGCATCATTATGCGGAAGTTGGATTCCCTGACCATCCTCCTCGGTGAAGACTATAGGCTCCGAAGATCTTCCGTTTCTTCATCGATCCTTCAAGCCTGCTGGTTTTCCTTTTGCTGAGATCCCCCTAAGATAGTGTTGATGACGCCAACAGGTGGCCGGTCTTCTTGTTGGTTTTCCCCGCTTGGCGTTAGCGTTCTTGGCCGATCTTCCGCCCCCTCGGGCCGCCTTCGAAGAAACCGACTTAGTCTGCCTCGCCTGACGAGCTCTTCGATCTCGTCCTGGAGTTGAATGCACTCCTCCGTGTCATGACCGTGATCGCGATGGTAGAGGCAGAACTTGTTGGGATTACGCTTGTAAGGGTGAGAGCGCATTCTTTCTGGTCTTGGAAGCCGTTCCCGGATCTCCATCAGAACTTGAGTCTTCGGGGTGTTTAGGGGGGTGTAGTTGTGAAATCGTCGTAGGCGGGGAGAACTTCGGCGCTGAGGAGAACTTCGGCGTTGAGGAGAACTTCGGCGCGTCCTTCCGTCAGAGCTTCCCCGCTTCCGAGCTTGAGGGGGAATCCGAACTTGCTCGCGACCAGGGGGAGTCCTGGAGCGTGGCCGAGCTTCAATTCGCTTCCTTTCTTCGGAGGGTCTATCCAGCCTGCCGATCAGCCGTTTACCACCGATTTCACCATCCTTAGCTTCGAAGGCCTCCTCTGCCCGGGCATAACTTTCGGCCCGAGCCAACATATCGGCAAAGTCCCTGGGATACTTTTTTTCCAGGGAGAACAATAGGTCATTTTTCTGAAGGCCGCTCTTGAGCGCGGCCATGGCGACCGATTGATCCAAGGTCTCGGACTTCTAACGCAGCGGTATTAAACCAAAAAATGAAAGCCCGGATGGATTCCCCTTCTCTCTGCCTGATGGCCATTAAGGAGTCTGAGCTTCGGCGTGGACGCCGACTACTGACGAAGTGGGCCGCGAACTGTTGACTCATTTGGTCGAATGACAGGATGGTACTCGGCTTGAGTGCCGAATACCAGTTTCTGGCGGCTCCTTTAAGAGTAGAGGGAAAAGCCCGGCACAGGATGGCGTCTGGCGCGCCATGAAGCAACATCGTCGTCCGGAAGGCTTCCAGGTGGTCGACCGGGTCAGTGGTCCCATCATAGCTCTCAAACTGTGGGAGTTTGAAGTTCGGCGGGACTGGTTCTTGCATAATTTTCTGTGAGAATGGAGGGTCGGTTCGGATCTCATTACCATATGAGGGAGGAGCGTGGCGGAGTTCTTCGATCCGACGACTCATTTCCAAGAGCCTTCTATCCAGGAGATCTTCGTGGTCTCTCATTTCTAAAGTCTTCTTGCTGATCGGATGAAAAGCTTCTCCCTGGGATGAGCTGCGGTCTGAACAAGGGCTCTCCTTCCGTTGCTTTCCTTTTTCCGGGAATTGGAGGTCGGGTAGCCCATGTCGATTGCCTCTGGACTGGACAACGCGGCTCCGGAGGATCCGAAACCGGTTGGACTGGTACGGCGGCTTGCTGGTGCATGGCCTGTACCGCTTGAACGGCCTCGGTGAGGCCACGAACCTGCTGGACGAGCAGGTTGAACTGTTCAGCGTCTACCGCGGCCTGGATTGCCGGGACTGGAGCGGTAGCGGACGGACCTGGACGGGATCGGGCCGCGGAGGCCGCCGATCGCCGAGTTGCAGAATGAGCCTGAGTCACTGGGGCTGGAGCTGGAGCGGATGGACTCGAACGAGATCGGGCCGCGGAGGCCGCCGATCTCCGAGTGGAGGCTCTCCTGGGGGGCATCTTTTCTCTTTGGAAGGGGATTTGAATTAAAAAAAAAAGAAAGGTCTCTCGAGCACTCCTTTAAGAACAAAGGAACACCGGCTTCCTTTAAGAAGGAAATCTTCGCCGGTAGGCCCTTCCTCTAGCGCCAATCTGTTGACGCAGAAACTTATCGTCGTCGGAGTTGAGGCCGAAGAGGCTGCCGCCGGGGACCTGCAAAATAAAGTCTCGCTCGGAACCGGTGGGTGTGGCTCCGGAAGACCCTCCGACGCTCAAGTTAGTTCCTGTCAACAGGAATGGAGTGCTTGATAGAGTATAGAGGAGAAGAAAAGGATTTTCAGAACCTGTTGTAAAGGTATCCGGAGGGTCCTTTTTATAGAGGGAGCTTATTGTAACCGTCCTGATCAATGCCGGTCGTTATTGTCGATCGTTATTGCTGATAAATGCCGATCGTTATTGCTGATAAATGCTGATCGTTATTGCTGATAAATGCTGATCGTTATTGTCGATCGTTATTACTGTCGTGTAACCGTAGCGAGATTGATTGCCTGCAGGAATCCATCATAAGGAGTTCGGCCATTGAGAAGCTCGTCCATCGAAGAAGTCTATAGGGAGTCCGGCTTCCGTAGAAACTCGGCCCGAGAGGAGGTTTTGGGGAAGTTCGGCTCCCGCAAGGGTCTGGCTGAAGCCCGGACGCTGGGAGTCCGAAGGAGTTCGGCCCGGAGCCTAGGCGCTGGGGAGTTCGGCCGCTGGACAGGAGTTCGGGGAGCTCGGCCGCTAAGAAGGGTTGAAACAAGCTCGGTCGCCGGGGTCTCGGCCGAAGCCCGGCCGCTCGGAGTCCAAAGGGGCTCGGGCAATAAGTAGTTCGGCCACTTGAGGAGTTCGGCCGCTAAGAATCTGAAGCTCGGCCGCTTGATAGTTCGGTTGGTTGAAAGACTTCGGCTGAGGCTCAGCCGCTGAGAAGCTCGGCCGGATGTAGTAGTTCAGCTAGGACGCGTCCGCTGAAGTTCTTCCGCATTGACCACATCAGGCTGGGATCGAACTTGACTTTGGCAGGAGTGGGATTTATCCCAACATATAGTTTTCGGCAAAATCAGAAATCAGAGATTCCAAAATATCGGAATTCCGACAAACGGCTGCTTGTCTTTCGATCATAAATTCTCAGGTAATAAGGGTACCATATCAATAGAATGTTGTAGGATTTGGGAAAGAAGAGCATTAACCCTAATGAATTGTTGGATGGTGCTCTACATAGCTCTTAAAGCACCATGAATCTTTTGGATAATCCATCTGTGCGGATCTCAGAATAACTATCATGCAATCCAACGATGGCCGCATATGAAAAACGTGAAATTTATGCTCAGTTGCGAGAGTGTATAGAGCAGGAGTGCAATCTAAGTCAAATTAGCCTATACGTGATTTGTTCATCTACTTACTCTTCAACTTTTGTTTCTACAATTAATAATGCTTTCTATTATAATAAAAATGAAAAAAAAATCCAAAAAATTTTATCAATGCTTTAACCGTTAACTGTCGATTAATGAAACATTAAATGCTATGCCCGTGCCGTACCAGCAACTATTTCAAAACAACAAGCAACTACCGGAAGTGGGAAAGATAGCTCTAAATGCTAACAAAACACAATAAATTGTTTCTGTTTTCTATGGTAAGGGAAGCAACCCAATAAATGGTTTCGGTGTCGCAAGAATTGCGGTTTTAAAATGCAGTTAAACACGCTGCCATGTGCCTTAAATGCAAATCATGCAGGCCTAATTCATCCATTCTTTTCGACCTCCAAATCTTTTCTCAAGATAGCAATGGAGACCATGATTGTGCCTAAAAAAAAGAAATTAAATAAATTTTAGATTTTATCAATAATACCAATAGAGACGGCATAATGAGACGGTAGATATAGAAAAATCGAGAAAAGGACCAAATAAATAAGAGTTAAACGATCAGCCTGTGAAAGCATCATCCATTTCCAACTAGCCACTTTCACTATTAATTTCTTTAGAATAAAATTATAGTCCGTCATTCTCAACTTCTTGCCACCCATAAGTATCACCAGATATATCAGTCTTGATCCCAATATAAAATCGATGCATGATGTATCTGCTAACGTTTCTTTCGACAGATGGGCTAAAGATCAAATGCAATTTTTGAATATTGATTTGTTGACCAGATTGATTACAGAATGAAGATAAGAGCTGATGGAGATTAATTAGAAGCATTTTAAATAGTGGCTCTCAAGATCAACACTAAGTCATCAGCGAACATGACATGGGAGATCCTAGGGTTTGATGAAGTTGGTTGATAGACCTTCAAACGCTCTTCAGAGACAGTTGCATCAAGCATCCTGGATGGCATATCTAAATATAAAATAAAAAGAAGAGGACGGTGGACATTCTTGTCGAAGAGCCAAGGATGAGTGGAACCAATGTGATGCAGCGCCATTAGCAAGAACTACATGACTTGGTTTGACCACACATAGAAATCCAATCAATAAAAATTGGATGAAAACTAAACTGGAGAATAGCAAATAAGTAATCCCATCTAACCTTATCATAGGCACGCTCCATGTCAATTTTAGCCACCATCAATGCCTTCCTCTTCGAAGCAAGATCTAAAGAGTAAAGAATCTCATATAGAAGAATATTATCTGATATACGTCTTCCTCAAATAAAAGCTCCTTGCTCTTCCGAAATAAGCATAGGCATGAATGACCGCATCCTATTAACAAGCAATTTAGCAATAATTTTATTAACAAAATTATAGAGGCTGATCGGTCGAAATTCTTTTAACTCTAGAGGATTGGTGGTCTTTGGAAGTAAAACAATATAAGTCATCTTTCAATCATCTGGCATAACCCGGGATTGAAGAATATTCCGAACAGCATCAAGCAAGTCAGCTGTAATAATAGACCAAAAGAATTTGAAGAATATAGGAGAAAATCCATCTGGCTCACGAGATTTATCAAAGTCCAAACTAAACACCACATCATAGAGCGAATGCTGTGAGATCAGATGCATGTTGTCAACTTCCAAAAGCTAAGTGTGAGGAATACTAGGATGACCACCAGTAGATAAAGCGTTCCACTTAGTTGCAAAATAATCCATAAAAGTTTTATAGATATCAGAATCACCTATAACTTCAACACCATTCAAATTCTCAATCTTCCAAATTCTGTTTCTACATCGAAGTATGGTACTTTGATGAAAAAAGTTGAAATTTTGGTCACCTTCTTTCAACCGTTGAATTCTAGATTTTTGATGCCACAAGATTTCTTGTTGCTTTAAAATTCTATTGTATTCGGATAATTTTTGGAGTAACATGTGGTACCTGGTGGTTGACAAGCCACCCATAAGAACATCATCTTCTTGTAAAGCAGTAATTTGCAGTTCTAACTCTTTAGCTTTAGAAAAAAGATTTTCAACAGAGTTTTTATTCCAATTCAATAAGATTCTCTTAGTCATCTTAAGCAATCTACTAATTTTCAATAAGATTCTCTTAGTCATCTTAAGCAATCTACTAATTTAAGAAACAGGAGATAGATGATTATAACCACGCCATGCTTGACAAATGATTTTAGTAACACCATTACAACTTAACCAGAAGTTCTCAAATTTGAAGGGCACTCATCTTCATGTGCATTCAGCAAAGATTTCGATTAACATGAACAATGGTCAGAGGCAATCCTTGGTAGATAATAAACCTTAGCTTCGGGGTACCGAGACAATGATCCATTGATGCACATTGCTTTATCTAAGCACTCCCATGCTTTAGAAACACCTCGATGATTATTACGCCAAGTGAAAGGTGTTCCGATAAAGCCCAACTCATTAAGAGAATTTCGGCTGATTAAAATCCTTCACCTCTATGCACAGACAAAAATCTTTCTCACCTTTTTTTTCTCCGAAGGACCTATAATAACATTAAAGTCGCCCGTATAAACTACATCCCAAACCTCCTTACACTGCACTACAGAAGTGCTTGCATAGATGATGCCTAAAAACTAGCATTTTCAGGTGTGACAACACCAAATGCACATTGCCTATTAGCTTGAAGAAAATCAATATAATGAAAATTTTTCTTTCAAATAATAATAATTCCCTAAAAAAGGCCTTCAGCTAGAATGGCAAAGAAATACCAAGTGGGACCAATTAAACATTGCACATGATCAAGAGAGTTCCCGGAGATCCGAGTCTTTGAGATATGACAAACATCAGGATCCTTTTTCCTAACTAGCCTCTTAAAATTATTGATTAAGGAGGGCTTTCCGGCCCCACTACAATTCCAAGAGAGGATAATCATAAAGGAATGCAAGAATCAATGGAGGAGATCACCTATTTGCCGGTTGATATAGTTTCTTCTAATTTTTTGATGCAAATGAGTTAGCGAACACCTAACCCAATGGCCATATCATTAATATAAATAAGTACAATACATTAGCTATAATATAATCTATAGGTAGGAGAAGCTGTCAACTTTTCCTCCTAGTTAGAACACCAAAGGAAATAGACAGAATTCAGAATGGTTAAGGATACAACAGCCGTTCTTCCTAATTAAAAACCAAAGAGCTAATCTTGATTGCTGGCTTTCAATTGGGGTGATGCTGCATTTCGAGTAGCAACTTCATGCAGCTGGAAATTGGACTAACAGTAGAATTTTTGTGAGCTGGGATGTGTTCAGTCCATGATAGAAATAGCTTGGTGACGTTCCTCGCTACTAAGGTTGGTAGAAAAGCATGAAATTTGAAGCATCTTTTGTTCTGTTGCTTCCATAGCGTCCAAATCGTTGTTGCAATGAGAGCGTCGAGACCTGCCTTAGGTGGATAGAGGTGCTCTTCTTGTCTCCAAGATTTCCATAGCAAGAATTGAGTTTGTGGGAGATCATTGATCTGAAATTGCTGTAAAAGTAATGACCAAACTATTTTGGAGAAAGAACATTGGAGGAAGAGGTGGTCCACCATTTCTGAGTTGGAGTCACAGAGCGAGCATCTATCTGCACCCTTTCATCCTCTCTTAACAAGATTAAATTTGGTTAGAATTCGGTCATTGATGCAGAGGTAGAGGAAGAATTTAACTTTCTCTGGGACTGCTAATTCCCATATGATTTGGCTGGTAAGAGGTCTAACTCCTCCACCCAAGAGAAAGTTATATAGTCTTTTTGTTGAGAACTGCTATTTGGAAAATTATTTCCATTGTATTGTATCCTGATCATTGGAGAGATTTGAGGCGGACATCTCGTACCTCAAATGTTGAAGACTCCTATCGAGGAGACCAGGTGATGCGAGTGGAATTTCTGAAATGATTGTATGCTTCAGCAATCGTGCAGTTTTTGTCAAGTGCAAGAGCAAACAAGCAAGGAAATCGGTCTTTTATAGGGTAGAGAAGCAACCAAGTGTTATGCCAGAACAAGGTATTTGATCCGTTGCCGAGTTTAAATTTGATGAAGTTCTGAAATAAATTTGCAACCTTCAAGACCGATTTCCAGAATGCCGACAAGCGCTAATGGGATGAAATGTTCAGTGTGAAGGCTCGGTGGTGATAATATGTTGTTGAGATCAGTGGATGCCATGGCAAGCTGTGATTCTCGAACAGCTTCCACAATCATTTACAGAATGGTGCCTTGTTTTATATAGTGATATTGGTGATGCCCATTCCACCAAACTGTTTTAGTCTGCAAACTGAACTCCAATTTAATAAATGCCGACCCTGTTTAGCTTTGTCTTCCTCTTACCATAAAAAGTTCCGCCTCAGCCTCTCTATTTTCCGAATAATGCCGGGTGGTAAAAGAAAATTAGACATCCAATAGGATATGATGGGCGTGATTACTGAATTAAGTAGAGTCGTTCTTCCTGTAATGGCGAGAAGTTTGCCTTTTCATGTTGCTAATTTTTTTGAGATTTTTTCAATGAGTGGTGTCCAGTCATTTTGCTTCAAATGCCCGTATTGCAGCGGTAGTCCCAGATAATTAATCGGGAGAACATCCATTTTGCAGCCAAGAATAGATGCAATCTGATCTCGATGATTGTTAGAGATTCCAACTCCTACAACCATAGATTTATTGAAATTGATTTTTAATCCAGAGAGAAGTTCATAGGAATAGAGTATGAATTTCAAAAAGATGATCCACTGAATATAAGTGTATCGTCTGCAAATTAAAGATTGTGATAGTGGTTGATAGTTCCATTCCCTTCGATGCCACTAACCATGTGGTTGGAAGTTGCTACTCTGAAGATTCTATTCAGAGTATCTGCAACAAGGATAAAGAGTTGGGGCGATAGCAGATCGTCTTGTCTCAGTCCTCTGCAATGGTTAAAGAATTTTCCCATCGAACCGTTAGTTAAGATGGATGACTTGGCAGTGGTGACAATATCTTTGACCCATCTACACCATTTTTCTCCAAATCCACGAGCATGAAGTAATTCGAGGAGAAAAGGCCAAGCTACATTGTCAAACGCCTCCTTAAAATCGAGTTTTAGCATGATTCCTTTGTGCTTTGATTGAAAGGACTGCGAAATGATCTCATTTGCTGTCACAAAAGTGTCTGAAATCGATCGTCTTCGAATGAATGCAGATTGAGAGGAAGAAATGAGTTTTTCTAACTTGCTTGCCAGCCTAAGTGATAAGACCTTGGAGATAATTTTAACGATGCCATTCATGAGACTGATCGGCCTGTAATCTTTGACGGTGCAATTAGCCTCCTTCTTTAGCATGAGTGAGACGTATGAGAAGTTGAGTCTGTCTAAATCTATATGATGACTGTAGAAGCTTTGAAGCATCTTTATTAGATCATCTTTGATGATGTGCCAGAAGTGTTTATAGAAATCAAATGAAAACCCATCAGGGCTGGGAGACTTTTGTGATGCCAACTGAAAGATCGCATTCTTAATTTCTTGCTCGGTAAATTGTTCGTCTAAGTCTTGAAGGGGCAATGGTCCTTCTGGATATAATGCAGCCTAGTTTGCTAAAATACGAGGCAGTGTGCAATTGCCAAATAGTAACTTAAAATGCTGACGGAAGCAATCCTAAATATTTTGTCGATCGGATACAACTGATTGTTGATGACACAGGTTTGTGATGAGATTCTTTTTCCTCCTATTGCTAGCCCATAGGTGAAAGAATTTTGTGTTACGATCTCCACTATTAAGCCAATGAACTCTTGCTCGCTGTCAACATAGCACTTCTTCTTGAGTGAGTAGTGAGTCCAATTTGATTTTCAGGTTCTTCCATTTCTCAACTTCAGATACACTTAGAGTTCTCCTTTCCTCCTCAGCATCTAGGTGGTCGATCTGTTGCATTAATTCTTCTTTTTGTACAAGAATGTTGCCGACATTCAATCTATTCCATGACCTAAGCTAGAACCTAAGATATCGGAGCTTAAGAACCATATTAGTAGCTGGGGTCTTCAGAACATGGAGCAGAGATCCACCATTCTTGAATCAAATCATCAAACCCTGTAATTCTGAACCAAAAATTTTCAAATCGAAAAGGTTTGTTGAATTTGGATTTACCATGAATTCTGGTGGTTGGCTGAAGTAATATGGGGGTATGGTCAGATGTAGTTTGGACCATAGCTCTGTAACCAATCAGTCGAAGTGAGATGCCGGTCAAGAATAGCCATTGAAGGTCTCCATCTATCAGATTATCGCATCGTCGTTCATGATTGTCGAAATCGAATTTTTTTGATCGATGAAGCTAGGGCCATCGAATCGAGGTGACCTTTTGTGACAATACTCTAATGATAATTATTTAGATAATGAACGGTGAAGATGGATATTAAATTTTAAAATTATATAATATTTAGAGAAAAAATAAGAAAAAAATTATTTTTCACCTATGGCAGCGGTTATCAAAAATCAAGCGGTTCGATAATCGCTGCTGTAGGTTAGATTAAAAATTCTCAAATTTTTCTTTTCTTTCCGTGCGTGCTCAGTCTCTCTCACTCTCTCTCTCCCTCCTCTTCATCGCCGGTGAGGCTCCTCCCCCCCGGTCGGCATCATCCCTCCTCCCTTCCGGCCGGCGTCAACCCTCTTCCTCCTTGGGCCGGCGTCGCCCCTCCTTCCCCCTCGGCCGGCGCCGCCCCTCCTTCTCCCTCCCTCTCCGGCCCTCATCTCCAGCCGCCCCTCCCTACCACCCGCCACCCCCACTCCCCCCACCCCTCCATCCGACCCTCCCTCGGCCCTCAATGAAATCCCCCCTCCGAACCCCCATTCGATCCTCCCTCGATCCTTCGTGAAACCTCCTCTCCGGTGAACCCCCATCCACCCTCGCTCGACCCTCCATAAAATTCCATCCCCCTGCCCCTCCATCCGACCCTTCTTCGGTCCCCCAGCGAACCCCCCCTCCGGCGAACTCTCCCATCCGATCCTCCTTCAGCCTTCGCAAAACCCCCCTCCACCACCATTCTGACCCTTCCCTAGTCGAGTGCGAAGCCTCCTTCAGCCTCCTCGTCACTATGCCTCCCTCCTCCTGGCCCTCTATCCCCGACCATCTCTACTCTCTCTTTTTTTCCTCTTTTTCTCTCTTCTCTATCTCTCTATCTTACTTTTATTTCATAGATTATCTCTAGTGCCATCATCCTCCTCTAGCGTCGTCACCGACGATCCTCGGAGCTTTCGGTGCAACCCGATCTCTATAGCCATGGGTATAATTTTTTATTAATTTTATAGTATTATTTATTAATCATATATATTTATAATAATTTATAGAATATTTATAATAAATATTATAAATATTTATTATAAATATTATAATTATCTGCATGCCGTAGTTTTTGGATCGTGCCATGAAGATAGCCTTAGGTTGTGCCATATCGGTGGCTGTGGACTAGATTTGTCAACGGAGGGATCTGACCTCGTCGCCATCATTGGAAGGGAGGGGGTCCGGCCTCGTCGGTGAGGGAGATCGAGAGAGAGGAGAGTGAAAGATCGAGAGAGCGACAGAGGAAGGGAGGGGGTCCGATCTCGCCGGCATCACTGGGGGGGATGGGGTCTGGCCTTGTCGGCGAGGAAGATCGAGAGAGTGAGAGAGGGAGGGATGGGGTCTAGCCTCATCGGCAATGGAGATCGAGAGAGTGAGAGAGGGAGGGATGGGGTCCGGCCTTGTCGGCGAGGGAGATCGAGAGAGGAAGAGAAGAAGATCGAGAGATGAAAAAGCTAGGAGGGTGGGGTTCGGTCTCATCGCCGACGAGAGAGATCGAGAGAGGGAGTGATTGAGGGGATGGCACACAGCTGAGTCAGCTCAGATACGTAATCGAGCCAGCTCAGACTATGATCGAGCCGACTGGGGGAGGACCCTAGTCGGATGTCTCAGGCATGGAGCCGGCTGTCTCAGGCACGGAGCCGACTTGGCTTCCGAGCGAATAGAATTTGATATGTCACGATGTTATATTGATTAATATTTATTAACGTTGTAGATCATGATGGCACCGAAATGCCATCTAGCTTTCACCCCTACCTCTCGATGGGTTACGCGCAGTTTAGTATCCATGGAGCAGTCGGAGCATACTCCATCCACCTCGACATTGGCTGCTCAAGGATCTTCACCATCAACATCTACTCTACCAACGATATTTACTCCATTGACAGATGAGTCTTTACCGTCGTAGGCATCTGAGTGTACATTTTTATTATATTAGCACGACTTTATTTTTTATATAGTATTTATACACTTATATATTTGCATAACATATTTGCATTGCAGGTGCATCATTCAATCGGACATTTTATGGTTCCACACGTATGGCACATGTGTGGAATCCCCAGCATCAAATGATGGTGCAGTATGATGTGGAGGAAACGCCGGTAGGAGAGACCGCGCAGAAGATACATTCTTTTTTTGGAGTGCTTGTGAGGCGGTCAGACATCATTCCCATAGAGCTCAGAGACTGGTGTTTGATAGATGCAGCTGTCAGAGATCGGATATGAGAGAAGATATGGGTAAGTACGTGCATCTTGGTTATATTTATATATTTTATATGTTTACACTATATATGTTTGATTAGAATAATTTTGTAACTGATTTTTGATAAATTTGTGCAGAGAAGGTATGACTTTTTCAATCACAAGAGGGCTCGAGATATTCGATTGAAGAAGATCAGAGAGTTGTACCGAGATTACAAGATCAAGCTCTACAGAGGATGGCTCGAGCATCGATGAGATACTTCGGAGGAACTTGTTCCCTGGATATAGGACTGTCTTTCGAGTCAGTGGGAGATGATGGTTAGACATTGGACGAGCTAGGAGTTCGAGATAAAATTTTTAACTTTTAAATTTTTTAATATACTTAAAATTTTATTTAAATATTTATTATTTATTTGAATACTTGTTAGACTATCTTCCATCAGAATCGAGAGAACCGTGCAGCCTAAGAATATATGCACACTCTAGGCCACGAGTCTACGGCTAGTCATGTGCATAGAGAGGTAATTAATTCTAAATTTTACTAGATAAATTAAATTCATATTTTTTATCATATTTTTGATAAATTTATTCTTTATTATAGCTGATAAGAGATGGAGTGATGCCCTGCCGTAGCGAGATCTTTCGATCCAATCGCACGGACAAGATGGGCAGGTCGATGAATGTCGCGATTGGACATATTTTTGTAAGTATTAAATATATCAGTATATATGATTAGTATTATAGTATTTTTTATAAAATATTATTTTAATTTATAATTACAGGATTAGTTAGATGCGCTCGCGAGCGAGGGTCCGGATACCTCTAGGCTCCATGACCATCTATCTCAAGTCTTGGGGCCTTAGCACTTTAGGAGGATCCGATGTAGGCCCGAACACACGTCGATGAGCTACTGATCCGAGGCGAGCATCTCCTCTGTTGTCAGTCGGGAGGAGCTTAAGGAGGCATTGGCACGGGTAGATCATGCTGTGATGCAGGTAAATCGGGCTGAGGAGTGCGCATCTCATCTGGAGGATATCGTGAGAGACATGATGTCGATGTTCAGCATGCATTTTGAAGTCACGGGCTTCGAAAATATGTTGACCTGCATTCCAGCTCCAGCTCTAGCTCCGGCTTCCAGTGACAACGATGATGGCAATGATGTAGATTTAGAAGACTTTTGATGTATTTTATTTTTTAAAAAATATTATAATAAATTTTATTTGATAATAAAATTTTAGTATTTCAGAATAATTTTTATGTTTATTATATTTTTTTGTGTTATATATCTACATTTATCAGGTAAAATATATAAAAAAATAAAAAAATTATTTTTTTTAATTATTCAAGATCTACGGTAATGGTTTTATAACTGCTGTCATATCCATGCCAACCACTGTCATAGGTCCGATACCAACCGCTACACTAGATCTATGGTAGCGGTTAAAAAATTATTGCTATAGATATTCTATGACAGCGGTTATATAACCACTACGATAGGTCGATCTATTACAGCGGTTTATAAATCATTGCAGTAGGCAATCTATGGTAGTGGTTCTAACAACCGCTATAATAACCGCTGTCGTAGAGCTATGACGACGGTCGCAGTAGCGACGGTTAGAAAATCGCTGCCATAGCCTACGACAGTAATTTTTTAGACTATAACAGTGATTATAAACTACTGCCGTAGCCCTTTTTTGTAGTAGTGGATGAGTCTTCATTGTCTTTAGCTTCTCTATTGGATTCCTCGGGTGGCTTTCTTTAATGATCAGACCGCAGTTCTTCTCCGTTGCAGTGATCTGTGCTGCTGTCAAAGAGTTTAGAAAGAGAATGTCAGCCTCTATTAAGGATTTCTCTATCAATCCAAGAGTTTTGATCTTTTTGGTTTGGAGGCGAGCACTACGTTTAGGTGTGGATGCGTTGACCTCATATTTTTTGCTTATTGTCTTGTGAGATGAATGGTTATGGTGAGACTATGTATGGTGATGTTCATCAACCACTTTGATTCCTGATAGTATCCTGGAGAAAATAGTGTTGATTGGTATTGCCTGAGGTACTTAAGTCCTATAGTGTGATGTGGTCTTTGACGTTGGCAGTGTGAGTTGGCCCTTAGTTTCAGCTTTATTGAACCTGGACTGTACAATAGATAGGCTACCATTGGGGTTCCTTAGAGGAGTAGCCACTGATAGGGGCGACTCAACACAAATGGAGGCCTAAAGCTAAATACTAAAATAAAACTTTTTTTAATTAAAATTTATATAAATTTTTTATTTAAATTTTATTTTTCTAGCTTTTTGAGATACAACTTTTAATTAAATTTTTATAATCAACTTCTTCTAACATTTGTTTTTCAATTGATAATATAGCCAATCCATTTAATCTTTTTTGAGATATTATTGATCTTAAATAAGATTTTATTAATCTTAGTTTTGAAAAATTTCTTTCTGTCGAAGCAACACTTACTGAAATTGTTAGCATTATTATAAAAGCAATATATGCATTTAGAAAAAAGTCAAGTCTTCTTATATGATTGAGTATGTCTATTAGACTATTATCTTCTACTTGTATATATTTTTTTAAAACTCTTAGCTCTGAAAATAAATCTAAACCATCAATATCAAAGTAGTTATTATATTTTAAGAAATATTCAAGATTAAGATAATATTCTTTTAAACTATCATCGTTCAGTAACTTCATTTTTTTACCACTAAATAGAAAATCATAAACTATTTAAATCTACTTTAGAATGAAAAAATTACTCGATCTATTATATATAAAAAATAATCAATTCTAAATGATTCTTCAAGAGATTTTGTTATTTCATTATCAACATTTTCATCAAATTATTTTTTTCTATGAATGATACGTTTATCATGAAATTTAGGTTCTATTTTCAGTTTAGATATAATTTCTTTAGCAAAAATCATAGGGACTGCAAATCTATTTTCTCTATATTTTTTTTAAAAAAAATCTTATAGTTATTCTATTGCAATATCAATACGCATATCTTTTGATTGTAAACTTTTGCTAACTGAGTTAACAGTAAATAATATATCATACCAAATAATCATACCCAATAAAAACTCAAAATTTTTGGGCTCATATATTGCTAAGCAATTAGCTTCACTTTTGGTTTTAGGATCTTCACTAACTTTAGTTAATTTTAATAGAGCATCTCTTATTTGTGGAGCTTAAAATTTTATTGCTTTAACATTTTCAATACGACTTTTTCAATGTATTTGTACCAATGATTTAAGAGTTAGACCAGATATATTATCTTATAAATTTTTTCATCTTTTAGTAAAAGAAGAGAATAGTGAATATATATGTTGTACCACTCCAAAAAATGATATAATTTTAGTACAAAAATTAGCTATATCATAAAATACTAAATTTAGATTGTGACAACCACATGGTGTATAAAAGCATCTAGGATTTATATCTAAAAGTTTTTTTTGCACTCTTTGTTGTTTGCCCTTCATATTAGATCCATTATCATATCTCTATCCTCTTAAATTATTAATATCAAGTTAAATATATTTAATTTCATCCATAATGATATCAAAAAGAATTTTTTCAGTTGTATCATCTACTTTGAAGAATTTAAAAAAATATTTCATAATTTGGATTGGATTTGATGAAATATCTACACATTGTAATATAAAAGATATTTGCTCTTGATGACTTGTATCTGAAGTGCAATCAAGTATTATTGAAAAATATTTTGCTTCTATAATTTTTTAATAATTTTATTTCTAATTTTACTTGCTAACAAATTTATCAATTCATTTTGTATATTATGTCCAAGATAATAAGTATAAATTTTATTATCTTTAATGCACCAAATATGTTCTTGCATCATCAGATCGAATTTTGTAATCATTTCAATTAGACTTAAAAAATTATCATTATTTTCTTGATAGATCTTTTTATTTTTTTCATAAAAAGCTAAATTATTTTTATCAAGAGTTTTTACTACCGCAAGAATTCTTAATAATATTTTTTTTCATTATTCTTCATCTCTATTTATTTATTCTTGAATACTTTTATCAATTATTTTATTTTCAATAATCTCATTTCTAAATCAATCCATGAACTCATATTAATAATATGCTCATTACTCATCTCCTGACTCCTGAGCTTAGCATTAAGATTTTTTCAATCTCTAGTGCCGGCATTAGCTAGTTTACTTATACTAGAATAATTTATAATAAAAACAAAATACTCTATCCAAATCTTTTGAATAAACTAGCCATCTTCTTTCATGCTTTTCCCCATTTGCCAACTTTTGGATATAATATGTAGTAGAAAAATATCTTGAAAATTCATCTTTAGAAAAATCTATATCATTAATTAGAATTAGACTTTTTTCTATTAATAAATCTCTTAAATTTGTATCAATATTTATCCATTGACTTGGATCATAAATATTTTTAGGAATCCAATCATTTAAATTAACAGATTGGTTCTCTTCATCATGAATTTGAGGATTATTTTGAATCTCTTCATTGACTTCTTCTTGTACTAGTATTTCATTATCATCTAACTCTAAAAGATAATTAACTTATTCATTTAAGAAAAATTCACCAATATTTTTTGATTTATTATTTTTATTATTTGTAAAAAATTTATCAAGAGCTCCTTTTTGAGATTGTATTAAACTATCAATTCTTCTTTTTTTTTGAAGTTTTAAATAACTAGATTCATATTTTTGAGTTGACATATTTAAATTCTTATTATGAATTATCAAAAAAATTAGCTATTATAATTATCTTATTTTTTTAAATGGCAAATACAAGATCGACAATCAAAATTTCTTATTCAATGAATTAACTATTAAATAAAATAAAGATAATATAATAATATAATATAAATATCAAATTAAATAAAAATTTATAGAGGTTAGAATAATAATATTTGATTGTTGAACGCTAATTATAAATGGAATAAATAATCAACTAATTGTCTTGTGCAAAAGAGTACAAAAGATGAGCAAAGTCTGTTATAAAAAAGAAGAGTACTTAGAGTAGGTAGAATAAGAGAAGAAGAATTAAAAAAAATTAATTTTATAGCATAGCATATAGCAATTGGGCTGTGGGCATTAAGAGCATTAACTCACCTCGATGGCTAGGCAACCGCATTTTATATTTTCAAAGCCATTGGATCATCCACATGGCATGCCGTCTGTCGAGTGCCGACTTGGGAACGGAGAAGCCGATGCCTTCCTGGCTCCCCCCATCTCTCCATGACCGCATCGGCAGGGAGGTCCAGGTGGCACCCACTGGGCCGACCGCCAATGATAGTGCCCAGACCGGCATTGGAGAGGCCAGCAAGGCCGTGGACGCAGTCGGGGCCATTCTTGAGTCGTGAACCAAGCGGGCAGTGGGGGTTTGGGCCTTTAGGGGATCATGACTGCCTGGTCATAGGATAATAAGAGCCGGACTGTCGGAGATCATGACCATTGACCGTCGGCCAGGTATTAGCGATGGCATTGTAGAGGTCGGCGATGCCGTGGATGCAACCAGGGTCGGAGATGGTGAGAACTGAGAGTCTGAGAAAGACTTTGGGAGGATGATAGGTGGTCGATGAGGAAGCCATAGGCGAAGCGGTGGGGCCGGAGGTTGCGTAGCTGGCAGACTGCTCGACGAGGAAGGTGAGAAATCAGATGACAATGGCACGCGGGCTTGGATGGCTATAGCAATGATAGGGATCCCCACCACCACACCACACCGGCCTTGTTCTAGGCCTGGATCATCGAGGGGAACGTCTGCGTTTATCCTTTTTCAAGTCTACCCGGCCTCCCATCACACCATCCATTGGCTGTAGAGCCTCATCCACCGTCTCCACCTCCAGCACACCAAACCGTGATCCCCCACTCTCTGCTCCACTACTCATAAAGAAAGGAATTCATCCAGGTGGATGTTTATGATTGGGTCGTACATTAATGGCCTGCCATCCCGCATGATGGGCCGTTATAGAGGATCCGGCATTATGAGCCTTGCCATTACCGGAGTTGGGAGGTCCGTGGAGCAGAGTAGAACATTGCTGCTTCCTTTTGCTTACCACCATCAAACAGGGACACTCTGTCAACCACCAACCAAGGGCCATACAACTGCCTTCCTTCTTTACGGATAATTTCAGCTTCTTCTCCCTTGATATGGTGGCAGCATTCTTCAACGTGACCAATCCAACCACATAGGTAGGTAACAGAGAGAGACGTTATGTTTTTATATACATCTTGCTCTTGCTACGATGTCAAGGCCAAGGCCAAGACGAAGAGGCCATGAAAGAGCAATTTGGATGCAAACCGTAGCGAAACAACCCTTGACAACCTCTTCCGTCCACGTATCCATGAATAGCCGCATATCAGCGGCTGAAGCGATCTTCAACAACATCCTTCTATCCCACAACTCAACCGGCAAGTTAGACAATCTCATCCAAACAGAAGCATAAGTGATAAGAGTCTCCATCTCTTGATAACTTCTTAGTGATTGTTTTTCTTTTTTTCCCAAGAACTTCTCTAATATATTTTTTAAGTCTATTAAAAACTATTTAAAAATGGCCTCTAGCATGAATGACAAGTGGCTAATGTGGATTTTGCATTATTGTTTTGGCTAATGAATCACAAGTAACAACCAAGTCTATATTCCAAGGCATGCATACTATAAAGTTTCAAGATGAGAGAATGAAACTAAGGCTATACAAATGAACTGATTATATAATTTTGCATTATAAAACCAAGTCTAAAAACCAAAACTGTACATGTACGTGGATTTCATTTCAGTTGAATCAAAAGTAATGTCTACTCGTTATACTTATAATCCAGTGCAGAAAGAATACCAAACAGCAGCATTAAATTGGAAACAAGTTGTTGCGACCCTCTGAACTCAGAAGATGTTCCTCATATTTTTTTGCTTTCAACGGACATCTAAAAATACTCTCACCATGCATAAACATATTGCTTTTACTCTTTGCCTCCATCTCGAACTTTGACACTGAAAAATGTGAAACTTGAAACAATCCAAGCTAAGATCATGAAAGGCATCAATAAATTTTTAGAAAATAACCCATTTGAAGAGTTGAATTGTTGGCCTAGAAACTTGATAGTCATTGGCCCTCATCCAGATTCTGATTCAAGATGCAATAGTTAGATAACACTAAAAGTAGACTAAAATTTTACAAAGGTTGATTTCTTTCATAAATGGAAGCTTTTAGGAGCAATGCTCGTTGCGCAAGGTTCTATCAAAACAACTTAAAACATCAACTGCCTCTAATGTCTTCAAAGGGCAACGAAAAAGGATGTACCAATGAGAATAAAGATACGTATACAATATTAATGGACAAGCCATATCTAGTATATTTAGAGTAATTTCATGAATCCTAAAACCTCACAAAATCTGCCACCAATCCACTTAAATTTACTTCAAATTCTAGACCATCTACTGTTGCTACTCCCCCTCTGTCAAACGGATGTATGGTGTATCTAAGCTGCAAATCTGAATTGTAAGCTCTAGCAGTTATAGTCCTCCAGTATAATTTCTCCAAACTATTTGGATCTTACTTATTTCTGGCATCTCAAGAATGACCTAACTAATGTTTTGGATCGACTTAGCATGGACTACAAAAGACGATGAAATATATGAGTTCATGTCAGAATCGATCAGCATTCCTGCCATGCAGAGTCTTGGAGATAACCTTAAATTCTTATCAGCTAACACTCGTCTTGGCAATCCTCTGAACTCAATTCTTCTGCAGTCAGCATTAGCTTTCTAATTTCGACTGTCTAAATGGAATGAGATAGTCAAACAGCACAATCAGAAGCATCCTGATCATCTAATTTCAGAGATCCGGTGGTCAACAGAAAATAATAGTATGATTTCCACAGCAATGCTGCTACTGATGGATCATACACAAGAAATAACCATTTAATTCCAATCAACTCCAATAGGCTATGAAACAAGGCTCTCTTTTGAAACAAAGATTGAAGTCCATCTGAAAGCAATAAGCAATATTTAATGAATAAAATAGCAGCAGTCTCAATCATAAAGATGGTGCTTAGGGGAGTTCAGAGATACGGGGAATGAGGGATGAGGTAGTTAGTGGCTGAGAAGAAGGGAGTCAGAGTAGGAGTTGCAAGAGATCGGGAGAAGAAAGAGGACAGAGGGCCTCCGTGCGTGTCGTTTCCCTGGACTAGCATGTTATAATTGTAAGGACCCAAGTCTTCACACTAATCTCAAAGCAAAATAAAAAAAAAAATTCAAACTCAATGGAAAAGGACTTCTGATAGAGTTCTTTTTCTTTCCTTTGAATCCGAGTAAGATTAGGATTCTAGAGTTCGTCGGAGCTCTAGATCCCCTCTATATATCTTTCTCTCCCTCTCCTAAGCAATCCACAACCTTCCTCCCTCTTCTTTCTCCCCTTTTTCTTCCATTAAAGGTGCTGCATACCTTCATCATGCCAGCCTAAAACCCATGTTAGAGGAGTTATCGGAGCCGAGGTAAGCCTGGCCCTTCTTCCTCTTCTTATTCCCCATTATTGCCATCGATTAGGGCCGGCGAATCATTGGATTTGGGCTAGAACAGGTTCCCTATTCCGAGTTTTTTCCCCTCCATTTTACCAACCACTAGCAGTTGTGGCCGCTATCGTGGTTGGGTCTTGGTGAGCACTAGGTGCCGCCGTGCCGGCCATGCTTCTATAGCTATGATCGGACAAAGATGGGAGGGGAAGGAGGTGATTCGTGCCCTACTTTTAAAGAAGAAGAAGAAGAGAGAGAGCCTCTCTTCTCTCTCTTGCTTATTTCTTTTCTCTCATTAATTAGGTTGAAGAAAACCTATTTTAAAAAAAGAAAGAAAGAGTGAGAGAGAAATAAATTTAGGAGACTTGAAGTGGGCACTGGCAAGTCATAGAGGATTTAAACTAAATAATTCATATTTTATTATTTTAATATTAAAGTTGGTTCTATAGGAGAATAATCTTTTGGTTAATAGATCTTCGAGCAGGCTTCGTAGCATCTGATTTATAAAATCGGGATATAAATCAATATTA
The DNA here is from genome assembly GCA_006176705.1 of Cocos nucifera. Lineage (NCBI taxonomy): Eukaryota > Viridiplantae > Streptophyta > Magnoliopsida > Arecales > Arecaceae > Cocos > Cocos nucifera. The sequence continues at coordinate 971,808 of QRFJ01000152.1, forward strand.
GAAAATTTAATTTAACATCAATAAAGATAAGGATCTCTTTACGTGATCACCAATATGTATATTTTTGCATCATGCATGATGATTTTAATTTTATATGGATATATGATTATTTAATTATATATGTGTATCACATGTTGATTGTGTGATTGTTAAAAATATGAAGTTTGGTGTTTGAAAATTAATTAAGAGATATAATACAAAATATTGAAAGAACTCTTGAATGTATAAGAGGATTTGGACTAGCCATGATGTGGATTGCCGATCATGGGCTGATTCGTAACAACTTAGATTGTCAGTTATGGGCCGAATCATGATATCCTGATTTGTCACCGCAGGTCGAAGCACAACTAGTCTAATTTGCCACCATAGGCGGAAATGCAGCTATTCTGATTTGCCACTACAGGCCAAAGCGCATTATTATAGATTGGCACTATGGATCGAAGCGTAGTTTATGGTTTGCCAGTCATGGATCGAATCATGACCATGATTAGTCCAAACTAAAAGATAAGCTTGATTTGAAAAATATTGATGAAATATACAAGACAAGTTATATGAATTCATATATGATATTTATGATAAAATTATGATATTACATAATTCTTGATATTTTAATTTTATATAATTGATTATGTTATATTGAATACGAGATTTTATGGTTTATGATATCTTTTGATATGATTTAATCATTATTATTGAATTGTATTATTATATTGGTGTAAATATGATGGGATTCTTACTGAGCTATAAAGTCATAATCCTTTTTTTTTTTATTTTTTAGAATTGTAGGACACATAATTTTGGATGGATCTGATCTGGAGTTTGAGTAATGGAGTGATCTTATAGGCCTAGTATATTCTTTAGGATCTCACCCTAAGGAGTGTGCAGTCATCATGTATTTGATCTAGATGCTGCATTCGGAGCATGATAGAGTGATATCAAAGCTTAGCTTTAAGATCACTAGAGACTGTGGCATAAGTAATATCGAAGCTTAATATTATGATTACTCAAAATTATAACTTAAGTGGTACTTAAATTTAAGATGATGATCTCTAGGGACTTGAAGATTATGATTACTAAGGATGTGATGGAGGCAATCCATATGGTTTGGATTTCAATGGATAATTTATATCTTAGATTATATTTTGAGAGATTGACAAATTTATGATATGATTAGTTGAAAAAAATTTAGCAAATTCAATATATTTAGTGGATTAAATCAGAGTACCTAGTGAAAGCATGATGGTTTAAGCGAAGGCATTATTGTAAAGGATTTGAGTTTCTTTTCTCAATAAAGGAGGCTATTTATGATCTCAAGAATAAGATAAAAAGTTTGTACCCTTAAGGTTTTGACTTGCAGGATATCAATTTCGAGGATAAAATTATTTTAAGGGGGAGAATATAAGGACCCAAGTTTTCACATTAATCTCAAAGCCAATTTTTTTTTTTTCAAACTCAACGAAAAAGGACACCAAATAGAGTTCGTTTTCCTCCCTTTGAATCTAAGTAAGATTAGGAATCTAGAGTTCGCCGAAGCTCTAGATTCCCTTTATATATCTTTCTCTCCCTCTCTTAAGCAATCCACGAAGAGCACCAACCTTCCTCCCTCTTCTTTTTTCCCTTTTTCTTTCATTAAAGGTGCTGTATACCTTCATCATGCCCACCTAAAACCCTCATTGGAGGGGTCATCGGAGTCGAGGTAAGCCTGGCCCTTCTTCCTCTTCTTATTCCATATTAATATTGCCATTGATTAGGGTCAATAAATCATTGGATTCGGGTTAGAACAAGATTCTCCCGTTCTAATTTTTTTTTTCCTCCATTTTACCAGCCACCGACGATTGTGGTCGCTACCATGGTTGGGTCTTGGTCAGCACTAAGTGCCACCATTGGTTGCTAATGGTTGCCAGCCATGCTTCCATAACTATGACCAGACAAAGATGGGAGG